>JAVJIX010000042.1:4655000-4890000 GCA_036785185.1 Paratrypauchen microcephalus
ATGAGACTAAACTGGGACTAAACTAGGACTAAACCTAGACTGAACCTGGACTAAAATCTGGACTAAATCTGGACTGAATCTGGACTAAAGCTGGACTAATATAAGACTAAACTGGGACTAATCTGGGACTAAACCTGGACTGAACCTGGACTAAACCTGGACTAAAATCTGGACTAAACCTAGACTGAACCTGGACTAAAAATCCGGTCTAATATGAGACTAAACTGGGATTAACAGGGACTAAACCTGGACTGAACCTAGGCTGAACCTGGACTAAAATCTGGACTAAACCTAGACTGAACCTGGGCTGAATCTGGACTGAATCTGGACTAAATCTAGACTAATATGAGACTAAACTGGGTCTAAACTGGCACTAAACCTAGACAGAACTTGAATTGAACCTGGACTAAACTTAGACTGAACCTGGACTAAACCTAGACTGAACCTGGACTAAATCTGGTCTAATATGAGACTAAACTGGGGCTAAACCTGGACTGAACCTAGACTGAACCTGGACTAAAATCTGGACTAAATTTAGACTGAACCTGGACTAAATCTGGTCTAATATGAGACTAAACTGGGGCTAAACCTGGACTGAACCTAGACTGAACCTGGACTAAAATCTGGACTAAATTTAGACTGAACCTGGACTAAATCTGGACCAGAATTTGGACTAAACCGAGACTGAATCTGGACTAAATCTGGACTAATATGAGACTAAACTGGGTCTAAACCTGGACTAAAATCTGGACTGAACCTGGACTAAAATCTGGACTAAACCTGGATTAAACCTAGATTGAACCTGGACTAAACCTGGACTGAATCTGCACTAATATGAGACTAAACTGGCACTAAACTGGGACTAAACCTAGACTGAACCTGGACTGAACCTGGACTAAAACTGGACTAACACTGGACTAAAATCTGGACTAAAAACTGGACTGAACCTGGACTGAATCTGGACTGAATCTGGACTAAATCTGGACTAAATCTGGACTAACAATCCATTGTTAAAGAGGGGGTATAATGCAAATACTCAGAGGAACCAGTCCCCCTTCACACATTTAAACACCACTTTGACAAACTTTATTGATCCTTTATTGACTCATTAAATACAAGATATAACAGAAGGTAATAAAAATACAGCTCTGGGGAAAAAAAGAGACCACTGTAATTTTTCCTGAAATCAGCATCTCTACACGAATACAATGAATTTGACATGGATCTGTTTTCTTATTTTCACCATTTGTCATTTTCTGCAAATAAATGCTCTAAACGATCATATTTTTATTTGGAATTTGGGGGAAATGTTGTCAGTCGTTTATAGACTCAAACAAAAATGTTCCTTAGTCCTGGTTTAGTCCTGGTTTAGCCCAGTTCTAGTCCTGGTTTAGTCCTGGTTTAGTCCACTTCTAGTCCTGGTTTAGCCATCGCTGTATTGACTTGGTCCTGATTTAGTCCATTTCTAGTCCTGCCCCCTCATGTCAAAACAGCCCCCACATTGGAGAGTTTTAAGTCTCGTCTTAAGACCCACTTTTATTCTCTTGCTTTTAATACCGCGTGAGTTGTGTGCTCCTCTGTGTTTTTATAAATTGCTTTTGTTTTTAGTTATTTTATTATTATCCTTTTATTGCTTTTTTTAGTAATGTTTTTATAAATGCTTTTGTTGATTTAGTTATGGTTTATTATCAGTCTTTATTTATTGCTTTTTTAGTAATGGTTTAGTCCATTTTTAATTGCTTTTGCTTTTAGTCCTATTTTATTATTATCACTTTATTTATTGCTATTTTAGTAATGTTATTATTAAGTTCTATTGATTTTTATGTGCAGCACTTTGGAAACTGTCTCTGTTTATAAAATGTGCTATAGAAATAAAGTTGGATTGGATTGGATTGGTTTAGTCCTGGTTTAGTCCTGGTTTAGCCCAGTTCTAGTCCTGGTTTAGTCCTGGTTTAGTCCACTTCTAGTCCTGATTTAGTTCTGGTTTAGTCCAGTTCTAGTCCTGATTTAGTCCATTTATAGTCCTGGTTTAGTCCTAGTTTAGTCCACTTCTAGTCCTGGTTTAGTTCTGGTTTAGCCCAGGTCTAGTCCTGGTTTAGTTCTGGTTTAGTCCACTTCTAGTCCTGGTTTAGTCCTGGTTTAGTCCATTTCTAGTCCTGGTTTAGTCCTGGTTTAGCCCAGTTCTAGTCCTGGTTTAGTCCTGGTTTAGTCCACTTCTAGTCCTGGTTTAGTCCTGGTTTAGTCCATTTCTAGTCCTGGTTTAGTCCTGGTTTAGCCCACTTCTAGTCCTGGTTTAGTTCTGTTTTAGTCCTGGTTTAGTACTGTTTTAGTTCTGGTTTAGTCCACTTCTAGTCCTGGTTTAGTCCTGGTTTGAAAAAAAAAAAGAAAAAAAAAAAAGACGATTTAAGGTGTTTTCCATGTGAACCTCAATTCAGAATGATTATTTCCATGTAAACTCGAAGGAGAATAAATTAATTCTGAATTAAAAACATCCTAAACGCGGTCGGTGTTTACATGTTTTTGAAGGCATCTCCTCGCGCTTTGCTCCGGTAAACACCTCCATCACATTATCCCAAACTCTCGCTCCTCCTGCCACCACCGGGCGCTCGCCAAATCTCCGTGAGCTCGCCGACGTGATCTGGTGAGATGTTTTGGCAATGGTCCGGAACACATTAAGTGGAAAATGAACGGCGTGTTTCTCAGACGCCACGTAGCGCGGCGGTCCGGCCTTCACTTCCCCTTGTCCAAGCGCTCCATCAAAACACAGCTGTCACCGGGACGGGCGCAGACGGGTGGGCGCAGACGGGTGGGCGCAGACGGGTGGGCGCAGACGGGTGGGCGCAGACGGGTGGGCGCAGACGGGTGGGCGCAGACGGGTGACAGGGCGCCCGAAGAAAAGATCAGCATGTTCTTCGTTCTTATGTCGTTTCCTCGTCACAAACAGACCTGGAGTCGTGTTTCGTTTCATTCACACGTTTAACTCAAAACCTGCAGATTTGGGCTTTTCTCTCAAACAGAAAACACTCTGTTCCACCTTGTGATGTCATCGCTACAGGAAGAGCTCCACTGTGTTTTTGAAATCCAAACACTGTGGAGCACTTTCTGGTTGTTACATAATAAACCGTGGTGTTTTTGCGGTGTTTTTTCAACTTTGAAACGTTTCCCCTGACTCAAAATCAATCTGAATGTTTTTTCTTTCACTCTCCCTCACTCCTTCACTCCTTTTCTCTCTCTCACTCGCACCCGGGAATAAAACCTGTGAGATTCTTGCTGCGAGGCGAGAGCACGAACCACTCCTCCACCGCTCCTCCACCGCTCCTCCACCGCTCCTCCGCCCTGCTGCCTGTGTGACTGAGCCCCTCCCCTATACATGGAGGTCAGAGGTCACGTGTTAGCGTGCTGTGATGATCGTAAACACACGTGTTACCGGGGCGACGGGGAGGGGGGTTCCCTCTCTCTCTCTGTGTGTGTGTGTTGGTGGTGTTGGGGAACAAGTGTGTGTTTATTGGCCCTTCTCTCCCTCTCCTCTCTCCCTCTCCTCTCTCTCCCTCTTCTCCCCCCCCCTCTCTCTATCTCTCTCCTCTCTCCTCTCTCTCTCTTCTCTCTTCTCTCCCTCTTCTCTCCCTCTCCTCTCTCTCTTCTCTCTATCTATCTCTCTTCTCTCCCTCTCCTCTCTCTCTCTCTCTCTATCTATCTCTCTTCTCTCCCTCTCCTCTCTCTCTCTTCTCTCCCTCTCTCTCTCTCTCTATCTCTCTCTCTCTCTTCTCCCTCTCTCTCTCTTCTCTCTATCTATCTCTCTTCTCTCCCTCTCCTCTCTCTCTCTTCTCTCCCTCTCTCTCTCTCTCTCTATCTCTCTCTCTCTTCTCCCTCTCTCTCTCTATCTATCTATCTTCTCTCCCTCTCTCTCCTCTCTCTCTCTCTTCTCTCTCTCTCTTCTCTTCCTCTCTCTCTCTCCTCTTCTCCTCTCTATCTATCTCTCTCTCTCTTCTCTCCCTCTCCTCTCTCTCTCTCTCCCTCTCTCTTCCTTCCTCTCTCTCTTCTCTCCCTCTCTCTCTTCTCTCCCTCTCTTCTCTCCCTCTCTCTCTCTCTCTCTCCCTCTCCTCTCTCTCTCTCTCTCCCTCTCTCTTCTCCCTCTCTTCTCTCTCCTCTCTCTTCTCTCTCCTCTCTCTCTTCTCTCTCCCTCTCTCTCTTCTTTCCCTCTCTCTCTCTCTCTCTCTCTCTCCCTCTCCTCTCTTTCTCTCTCTCTCTTCTCTCCCTCTCTCCCTCTCTCTCTCTTCTCTCCCTCTCTCTCTTCTCTCCCTCTTTTTCTTCTCTCCCTCTCTCTTCTCTCTCTCTCTTCTCTCCCTCTCTCTCTCTCTCTCCTCTCCCTCCCGCTCCCTCTCTCTTCTCCCTCCCTCTCTCTTCTCTCTTCTCTCTCTCTCTCTTCTCTCCCTCTCTCTCTCTTCTCTCAGTCTCTCTCTCCCTCTCTCTCTTCTCTCCCTCTCTCTCTTCTCTCCCTCTCTCTCTCCCTCTCTCTCTTCTCTTTCCTCTCTCTCGTTGATTTGCCCCTGTGGTGGTGGTGCGGTGTGTTTATCAGTGGTTCTCTCTCTGTGGTGGTGTTTGGTGTGTTTATCGGTGGTTCTCTGTGGTGGTGTTTGGTGTGTTTATCGGTGGTTCTCTGTGGTGGTGTTTGGTGGTGCTGCGGTGTGTTTATCGTGGTTCTCTCTCTGTGGTGGTGTTATGGTGTGTTTATCGGTGGTTCTCTGTGGTGGTGTTTGGTGGTGTTGCGGTGTGTTTATCGTGGTTCTCTCTCTGTGGTGGTGTTATGGTGTGTTTATCTGTGGTTCTCTGTGGTGGTGTTTGGTGGTGTTGTGGTACAGGTGTGAGTTTATCGGCTCTTCTCCCCCTCTTTTCCCTCCCTCTCTCTCTCTCTCTTTCATTTATATGCAGTGAGTCTGTTTCCGTGGAGCTGAGGATGGGAAACATCTGTCACCTCTGGACTCCTCCACAGCTCCACAGTGTTTCCACGTCACTTTTATCCCGTTACACTCACACGTTCACGTTCTCCTGAGCAGACACTCGCTTCTGCGTTCTTCTCAAAGTATCTGGAACGTGACAAACCTCAGACTTCACTTCACTTCACTTGACTCCTCTCCAAAGTTCTTGTTCTTCTTGGTGTGTCCCACCAGGAGGACACGGTGGAGGGACCATGTCTCCGGACTGGCCTGGGAACGCCTCAGGACAGAAGAGCTGGAGGAAGTGTCCAGGAAGAGGGAAGTCTGGGCTTCTCTGCCACCTCTGTGTATTTATTGTATTTTAATTTTGTATTTATTATTATTTAAATTTAAATTTTGACTTTATTCATTTATTTTTATTTGTTTTTTATTTTTATATATTTATTTATTATTTATTTATTTTAATTTGTACTTTTTTAAATTTTCATTTTATTTATTATTTACTTTTTTAATTTCTATGTATTTATTGTATTATTATTTTGTATTTCATTTATTTTTTATTTTTTTATTTTTTCATTTATTTTATTTTTATTTTTTATTTGTACTTATTTTTATTTTCTTTTTTTTTTACTTTTTATGTCTTTGTATTTATTGTATTATTTTTTATTTCATTTATTTTTATTTGTTTTTATTTTTATTTATTTATTTATTATTTATTTATTTTAATTTGTACTTTTTAAAATTTTCATTTTATTTATTATTTACTTTTTTAATTTCTATGTATTTATTGTATTATTATTTTGTATTTCATTTAGTTTTATTTCTTTTTTATTTGTATTTATTTTATTAAAATTTTTTATTTGTACTTATTTTTATTTTCATTTATTTATTTTGACTTGTATATTTCCATGTATTTATTGTATGATTTTTAAATTTCATTCATTTGTATTATTTTTATTTTTATTTATTTATTATTTATTTAGTTTAATTTGTACTTATTTTTATTTAAATTTTATTTATTTTTTACTTTTTTAATTTCTATGTATTTATTGTATTATTATTTAGTATTTCATTTCTTTTTTTATTTTTTATTTATTTATTTATTTTATTTTTTTTATTTGTACTTATTTTTATTTTTATTTAATTTATTTTTTACTTTTTTTATGTCTTTGTATTTATTGTATAATTTTTTTTATTTCATTTATTTTTATTTCATTTATTTTAATTTTTTATTTGTACTTATTTTTATTTTCATTTTATTTATTTTTACTTTCTATTTATGTCTATGTATTTATTGTATTTTTTTTTTTTCTCTGCGTCGTCGCCCCGGATCAGCAGAAGTGAAGTAAAAGTGCATTTAGTATTGAAAATATTCTAGAAAAATCTTTAACTGTGTTTAGTGAAATCCTCTGATGCGGCTCAGTACGGCGGTCCCTCGTTTATCGCCGTGGTTACGTTCTAAAAATAACCCACATTCTACACTTTTCTCAGACTGGCATTAACATTTTCTCACATTTTCTCACATTTCTCTCTTGTTTAAACTCAATCTTTCGTAGATTTCCAACAAAAAAGCACAGTATCATAGAATGAAACCGAAGATCCAAACCTGTTTTCAGGCCCTAAACACATCGCGTGTATTTCAACGTTCCTCTGACCGAGCCTCTTCGTCCTGGCGCCGCTCGGCTGTCGTGGGTTTTGTCGGGGAGAAAACTACAAAAAAACTAAGTAAACATGCAGCACTTCAGAGTCACACTGAGATCCAACATTTATATAAATCTGACAAACTGAACACATTCTGTACAGGAGACACGGAAGAGAACGACTGACGAATCGGCAAAGGTCTACAGTCCCTTAGCCAATCAGGACGCAGAACACAATGTGCGTTGATACACTATAAAAAAAACTGGAATAAAATAATTGGCGAAACAACGAGGCCGCAAAAAGTGAACCGCGATATAGCGAGGGACCACTGTATTTAAAGGAAAAGTAACGTTTTTTTACAATCTGAGCCTTCTTTCGGCAATAAAACAAGTAGTTTTACTCACCCATAGCAGTTTGGTGTCATTTGGAGCAGTTTCGTAGAAGTTATGTTGTAGCGTATCCGTTAACTTGAGTTCTCGGGGCATTACTTTGCGGTCTCCAAATAACACTCAGTGCATGAGAAACAGAGATAAGATGAGAAAGAGTCATAAATGTCACTCTGGAACACTCCATTATGGGCGTTGTTGCTTGAATGCAAAAGTGGCCTGTAATCTGAGATTTATCCTATAGTTTCGAGTAGATGAGGAGGCCAAACTCTCCACTCTTTCCTTTTCAGCTGTGCCCTGTGCGCTCTGACCCACTTCCGTGTTTTTGCGCGGAAACATGAAACGCAAAGCTGTAAACTATGGATAAATCTTGGATTACAGGCCACTTTTGCTTCAAACGAAATCGTAAACTAAGACATCGAGCTTCGATGATTTGAAAAGTGCTAAAGTTTGTGCTATTTGGAGCCCGCACAGGGCATATTACATGCTCGGGAAATATATTATATGCCCCGAACTATGGCTAGAAGTTGCGCTAGGCTAACGCTAATCTAAAACATCTCTGGAAGTGCTCCATATGACACCAAAGTGCTATGGGTGAGTAAAACAACTTGTTTTATTACCGAAATAAGGCTCAGATTGTAAAAAAACGTTACTTTTCCTTTAATAAAAATGTATTTTATTTTAGTTTGTTCATTTTCAAAATTTAACCATGGGGGGGGGGCTAAACAGGGTAGGGGAGCTCACATTAACGTTCAAAAACCTCAGAAAGTGAAAATTTCATGCCATGGGACCTTTAAATTTGTGGCTCCCAGTGTTTTCTTTACTGTGTGAAACGGCTCCAAACGGCTCTTTGAGTGGTAAAGGTTGCCGCCCCCTGGTCTAACGTGTCATAAGAACATTCTTCTCGTCCTGTACCCACACAGAGCTGGGTGCTCTGTCCTGTGGAGCCCCCGGCCCGTGCCCTGCCGTCGTGGGTAAATAAACGGGACCTGGTGGCAGTGGGTAAATCGCTCTGAGGCCCCGGGGCCCAGACGGCACAGCCCTGATTTACCTCATTCTGTTTAATTACCACATGGCCTTTCAGTGTGGAGTGTAATAACTTTGACTGAAGAAACAGAGCGTTTGTATGTTCATAATAGCCTGACTTGTGTATAATGCGCACAACTCTTTTTTGTAATAGAAAGAGAGATTGTATAGATGTTTTATAATTATTACCCCATATTTCAACACAATATATTATTCAGACCCTCCAGGAATTCACGATGTTGCGATTTGCAACTTCAACGCAACTTCAGCCAATCCCCGTGAATTCAGGGCGGTGTTGTAATTTTGACCAATCACCGCAACTTTCCCGCAATTTTTACCAATTTTGACCAATCATCGGCGACATACTGAACTCACGTCGACCAACTTCCTTCTGCCTTACTTCCGTGTGACGAAACGAAACTGCGGCCGTGTCCCCAGTTCGGAGCGTGGTTTGAAGGGGCTCAGACTGCAGTCAAGGCGGTGCACACTTGCTCAGCCCTGAGTGCACTTCGCGGACCGCATGGCCATCTGCGAAATGCGACAGGTCTCGCAACTACAGGAAGCAGCCGCCGACTCTATGTTCTCCCGTAGAAGAAGTAGCTCGCGGTGCATGCTGGGATATACGAGTGTGCGAAGCGTGCTTTTTCACGCGCTTGGTCCTCGCCCCGATTTCCATGGAAACGACTGCGGTCTGCGAACGCGTGTTAACTGCGCATGGGACAAAAAAGAAATGACGCACATGCTCTTCAAACCACGCTCCGAACTGTGCACTCTGGGAATTGGAACACGGCTTCTAATGGCAAAGAAACATGTCTGCGGCGCCATTTGCCCACAAAAATAACAGCAAAAGACCGAAACAGTTCCCCTCCTAGTAGTAATTTATTTTCGATGTTGGTAAGGTTGTTTTTGGACCATATCTGTGATCTCTGTGTCTTTGTATTATTCTTTGTCAGTAATAACTCAGTATTCAAAATATTATTCAATTTTAATTACAAAAAGGGAAAATCACAACTATTTATCGCAACTTTCACTTCCTCCCGCAACAAAATCGCAACAAAAACCTTAAAAGCACCGCAACTTTCATCGCAACTTTTTGGAAAAGCTCCCGCAAATTCAGGCATTTTAGCCCCGCAACAATCACAAAAAATGCCCGCGAAATCCTGGGGAGTCTGATTAAGTATGGAAGAATCAGAGAACAGAACAGTGTGTGTTTGTCTCCACCACCTTTTACCTTTAGTTCAGTGGAAATCGTCAATTGCAGGACTGAAACGATCCAAATGATTCTCTTAACTAACTCTTTTTTTATTTTATTTTTTTTTCAGGTTGCTGTTTCAATCCCAACCCCAGAACAGACCCCTGTATCACGCCACACGTCTGGGTAAATATTGACGCTCGTTTTCTTTACATTACGTTTGTGATGAGGAAACTGAATCACAGCGACGTCCCGAAGAGCGCAGTGAGCAGTCCAAAGTGTCAGCTATGAAAACAAACTCTGAAAAAAGAACCTGATGACACCCTGAAGCGCTCGGTGCCGTGGGTGATTCAGTGAGGCCGTGGCGGTGGTGCGTTCACTGCCCGCCGCGGCCTGGTTAATGGGAGCGTTTATTATCCTGTGATCTGCCGGAGACCGGGGCATCCATCCTGCTGCTGTCAGGAGCACGAGGACCTCACGGAGAACAGGGCAGCACGCATGAGGTCAGGATAATACAGCACGGCCAGGAGCTTTTAATTGATTGATTTATTACCATGACAACAAGTGTTATAAAGGCTGCAATATGAGAACAACGTGAGGAGATATTAAAGATGGGATTTTTCAGATTTGTCCTTTTGGATGAGTTGTGGTCTTGTTTACAGTGAAGTGTCTGCAGGTCCTGGTTTAAAGGGTCCGCAGGGTCCACAGGGTCCACAGGGTCTACAGGATCTACAGGGTCTACATGGGTCCCCAGGGATCGAATGGAGTCCACAGGGTCCGCAGGATCTACAGGGTCTACAGGGTTTACAGGGTCCGCAGGATCTACAGGATCCACAGGGTCTACAGGGTCCACAGGATCTACAGGGTCTACATGGGTCAACAGGGTCCACAGGATCCACAGGGTCTACAGGGTCCGCAGGATCTACAGGGTCTACATGGGTCAACAGGGTCCACAGGATCTACAGGGTCTACAGGCTCTACAGGGTCCACAGGCTCTACTTGGTCTACAGGGTCCACAGGCTCTACAGGGTCCACAGGCTCTACAGGGTCTACAGGCTCTACAGGGTCTACAGGCTCTACAGGGTCTACAGGCTCTACAGGGTCTACAGTGTCCACAGGGGTCTACAGGCTCTACAGGGTCTACAGGGTCCACAGGCTCTACAGGGTCTACAGGCTCTACAGGGTCCACAGGCTCTACAGGGTCTACAGGCTCTACAGGGTCTACAGACTCTACAGGGTCCACAGGCTCTACAGGGTCTACAGGGTCTACAGTGTCCACAGGCTCTACAGGCTCTACAGGGTCTACAGACTCTACAGGGTCCACAGGCTCTACAGGCTCTACAGGGTCTACAGGCTCTACAGTGTCCACAGGCTCTACAGGCTCTACAGGGTCTACATGGTTCCACAGGGTCTACAGGCTCTACAGTGTCCACAGGCTCTACAGGGTCTACATGGTTCCACAGGGTCTACAGGCTCTACAGGGTCTACAGGGTCCACAGGCTCTACAGGGTCTACAGGGTTCACAGGTTTCACAGGGTCTACAGTGTCTATATGGTTCCACAGGGTCCACAGGGTCTACATGGTTCCACAGGGTCCACAGGGTCTACATGGTTCCACAGGGTCCACAGGATCCACAGGGGTCCACATGGGTCCACAGGCTCTACAGGGGTCTACAGGGTCCACAGGATCTATGCACTCTTATCACTCTTATTGCATAAAAGAACAACACTTAATGGAACAATATTGTATCCAGGGCAGTAGACAGGGGGAGACAAAGGGGCCCCAGGGTTTTAGGGGCCCGGAATCTCTTCTTATTTATTTCTATTAAAGGGGGGCCCATGTGAGGCTTCTTGCCCCTCCACATTTCTTCTGACCGGCCTGATTGTAACTGCACCCATTTGAAACTTAGGTGCTCCCTCAGTCACTCAGATAGATAAATAAATTCTTCTTTTTGTTTGTTTGTTTTGTTTTATTTTTTACAATAAATTGAGTTTGAATCATAACTATTTTTGGTTTCCACTGTAAAGTAAATCAACAGGCCGACTGCATGTACTGTACATGCTGATCACTCACTGAATAAAGGCTGGATTTTTAAATATATAATTTTTTTGTAAATAAATGCTGTAAAATGTGGCATACGTACTCTGGGCACTAACACTCACTAATGTGTCTGTTTATACAGTTGGATCATACTGTAAATCCACACTGGAGACTGGTGCTACTAAATGAATAAAAAAAGAAAGATCATTATGTAAAGTGTCATATGTTACTGTAAATAAACGTTATATTCTAAATGAACCCTGGTACTGACACGTATACTCCACACATCTGATCACACAGATTTACTTTCTTTTTATTTCTATGTATTTATTGTATTTTAATTTTTTATTAATTATTATTTAAATTTTTACTTATTTTTATTTCATTTATTGTATTTATTTTTATTTATTTTTTATTTGTAGTTATTTATTTATTTTTATTTATTATTTATTTTATTTTTTACTTATTTTCATTTCATTTATTTTTACTTTCTTTTTATTTCTATGTATTTATTGTATTTTAATTTTTTATTAATTATTATTTAAATTTTTACTTATTTTTATTTCATTTATTTTTAATTTATTTTTAATTTTTACTTTTTATGTTCATTTTATTTATTTTTACTTTCTTTTTATTTCTATGTATTTATGGTATTATTATTTTTTATTTCATTTATTTTTATTTATTTTTTATTTTTATTTATTTACTTTAATTTTTTTATTTGTACTTATTTTTATTTTCATTTAATTTATTTTTACTTTTTCTTTATGTCTATGTATTTATTGTATTATTTATTATTTTTATTTATTTATTTTATTTTAATTTTTACTTTTAATGTTCTTATTTTGATTTTGATTTTATTTATTTTTACCCTTTTTATTTATAGTATTTCATTTTCTACTCTATAAAACTAAACACTAACTAGTTTTATTTATTTATACATTTTAATATTCTTATTTGTATTTATTATTTATGTATTATTATTTTAGAATTTGTACACAATTTATTTTCTATTTGCATCCTACATGTGTGAGATGACAGATTTTTATTTTGAAATATTTATATGTAAAAGTTTGGTTTGTTTTGCACCAAATCTGAGTTTTTCTTATATATATTTTATATGTTTGAGGAAGTGTTTGTTATTATAAATCTGTTCCACCTCGTGATGTCATGAAGTGGTGGTTTGCACGTGAACAGCTCCTGTGCACATGTTTGTTGTAAATGCTGTAAATAAAGAAGATTAAAAAAGTAAATGAACCCGGGATAATGACATCATCATAGAGTAAAGTGCAGGAGGAACAGAGGAAATAAACCACGTGCTCATCATGGAGATGTAAATAAAATATGTTTGGAAATGAAGAGGTTAAATCACCCCCCCACAGACGCTCTGTCGCTCTTTTGTTCCATTTATCTCCCTCGCTCTTCTCTCTCCCTCTCCTCTGACCC
The DNA here is from genome assembly GCA_036785185.1 of Paratrypauchen microcephalus. NCBI lineage: Eukaryota > Metazoa > Chordata > Actinopteri > Gobiiformes > Gobiidae > Paratrypauchen > Paratrypauchen microcephalus. Next base: position 4,667,666 of record JAVJIX010000042.1, read on the forward strand.
TCTCCTCCTCCTCTGACCTTCTCCTCCTCCTCTGACCCTCTGTTCCTCTGACCCTCTCCTCCTCCTCCTCTGACCTTCTCCTCCTCCTCTGACCCTCTGTTCCTCTGACCCTCTCCTCCTCCTCTGACCCTCTCCTCCTCCTCTGACCTTCTCCTCCTCCTCTGACCCTCTGTTCCTCTCCTCCTCCTCTGACCCTCTCCTCCTCTGACCCTCTGCTCCTCTCCTCCTCTGACCCTCTTCTCCTCCTCTGACCCTCTGTTCCTCTCCTCCTCCTCTGACCTTCTCTGTTCCTCTAACCCTCTCCTCCTCCTCTCCTCTCCTCCTCCTCTGACCTTCTCCTCCTCCTCTGACCTTCTCCTCCTCTGACCCTCTCCTCCTCCTCTGACCCTCTCCTCTTCCTCTCCTCCTCTGACCTTCTCCTCTTCCTCTGACCCTCTGTTCCTCTCCTCCTCCTCTGACCCTCTCTCCTCCTCTGACCCTCTCCTCTTCCTCTGACCCTCTGTTCCTCTGACCCTCTCTCCTCCTCTGACCCTCTCCTCTCCTCCTCTGTTCCTCTGACCCTCTCCTCCTCTGTTCCTCTGACCCTCTGTTCCTCCTCTGACCCTCTCCTCCTCCTCTCACCCTCTCTACTCCTCTGACCCTCTCCTCCTCTGACCCTCTCTCCTCCTCTGACCCTCTCCTCTTCCTCTGACCCTCTCCTCCTCCTCCTCTGACCCTCTCTCCTCCTCTGACCCTCTCCTCTTCCTCTGACCCTCTGTTCCTCTGACCCTCTTTCCTCCTCTGACCCTCTCTCCTCCTCTGACCCTCTCCTCCTCCTGCCCCTCTCCTCTCCTCCTCTGTTCCTCTGACCCTCTGTTCCTCCTCTGCCCCTCTCTCCTCCTCTGTCCCTCTCCTCCTCCTGTCCCTCTCCTCTCCTCCTCTGTTCCTCTGACCCTCTGTTCCTCCTCTGACCCTCTCTCCTCCTCTGACCCTCTCCTCCTCCTGACCCTCTCTCTCTCCTCCTCTGTTCCTCTGACCCTCTTTCCTCCTCTGACCCTCTGCTCCTCCTCTGACCCTCTCCTCCTCCTCTGACCCTCTCCTCCTCTGACCCTCTCCTCCTCTGACCCTCTCCTCTTCCTCCTCCTCCTCCTCCTCCTCGTACAGAAGTGTCTCGTGCTCTAAACTCGGGATTCACGTGCAGAGCTCAGTGGAACTCCAGAAAGTGAAAATCCTGGAATATTTTTCTTCTTAAATTTCTGTGAGGAAATCACCGGACAAATGTCTAAACGTAAGAGCCGCAGAGCCGTAAGAGCGGCTCTTCCCCCCGCGGCGGCTCCTCCCCCCGCGGCTCTTCGCGGACCCGCGCTGTTCACGCCGCTTTTGCAGTTGCCATGGTGATTCCCGCCGGGTGAGCGGGAGTCACGTGAGCACAGGTGGCTTATGGGTGCTCTTAAATATGGCGCGCTCCGGTGCACAGGTGAGGCGGAAGCACCTGGCGCCGCGAGATGACGGACACTCGTATTTCACTTTGGTTTTACGATCTTTTAACGCGCATTTAACCAACAACAGAAGGGACGTGTTTGAAACTCTGAAAGCCAAAGGTGCAGCCTCACGCGGGACTCTGGAAAACAAGACGAACGTGCCCAGAACGCCACGTCATCACGTCGAAACACGCGGGAACCACGCGGGAACCACGCGGGAGTCCAGGTAAGTCTGACTGTTGCCTGACCAGCCAAAACTGTCCACGTTTTTATAACTTTTAATGTTTTATATAAGACTAATTGCGTTAGAATGGGATGTTTATGTCCCTCAGTCGTTCAGGTAGGATCCATAATAAAGGAGAAAATCAATGTCAACAGGACGTTTTGTCCTGAATTGAATTTCTCCTTTGCTATAAGCCTATATTGCCCCTTTTTTATACATTTACCCTTTGCGACACGTTGCCCCTTTGTTAGACAATTTCCCCTTTTAGTTAAGACATTCCCCTCCCTCCCCTTTGGGACGAAATTCCCGTTTTGGTGGGATATTGGAGGTTCTGGCTGGTCACGCAACTTTACCTGTGTCTATTTCTGAAGTTTTACCTGTGTTTTTCGTGAAGTCTTGTTTGTTGCCTGACCAGCCAAGACCGTACACGCTTTTGTAAGACCAGTTGCGTTAGAATGGGATATTTGTCCCTTAGTCGTTCAGGTAGGATCCATAACAAAGGAGAAAATCAATTATGTCAACAGGACAAGCTGAATTGAATTTCTCCTTTGCTCTAGGCCTACATTTCCCCTTTTTTATACATTCCCCCTTTGCGACACGTTGCCCCTTTGTTAGACAATTTCCCCGTAGTGTTAAGACATTCCCCTCCCCGCCGCGATGAATTTCCCATTTTGGTGGGACGTTGGAGGTTCTGGCTGGTCACGCAACTTTACCTGTGTCTATTTCTGAAGTTTTACCTGTGTCTATTTCTGAAGTTTTACCTGTGTCTATTTCTGAAGTTTTACCTGTGTCTATTTCTGAAGTTTTACCTGTGTCTATTTCTGAAGTTTTTCCTGTGTCTTTCGTGAAGTCTTGTTTGTTGCCTGACCAGCCAAAACCGTACACGCTTTTGTAAGACCAGTTGCGTTAGAATGGGATGTTTATGTCCCTTAGTCGTTCAGGTAGGATCCATAACAAAGGAGAAAATCAATTGTCAACAGGACAAACTGAATTGAATTTCTCCTTTGCTATAGGGCCTACATTTCCCCTTTTTCATACATTCCCCCTTTGCGATGCGTTGCCCATTTTTGTTAAGACATTCCCCTCCCCGCCGCGATGAATTTCCCATTTTGGTGGGACGTTGGAGGTTCTGGCTGGTCACGCAACTTTACCTGTGTCTATTTCTGAAGTTTTACCTGTGTCTTTTGTGAAGTCTTGTTTGTTGCCTGACCAGCCAAGACCGTACACGCTTTTGTAAGACCAGTTGCGTTAGAATGGGATGTTTATGTCCCCTAGTCGTTCAGGTAGGATCCATAATAAAGGAGAAAATCAATTGTCAATAGGACAAACTGAATTGAATTTCTCTTTTTCTATAGGCCTACATTTCCCCTGTTTTACATTTACCCTTTGCGATGCGTTGCCCCTTTGTTAGATAATTTCCCCTTTTAAGATAGTTCCCCTCACTTTGCGATGAATTTCCCATTTTGGTGGGATGTTGAAGGTTCTGGCTGGTCACGCAACTTTACCTGTGTCTATTTCTGAAGTTTTACCTGTGTCTTTCGTGAAGTCTTGTTTGTTGCCTGACCAGCCAAGACCGTACACGCTTTTGTAAGACCAGTTGCGTTAGAATGGGATGTTTGTCCCTTAGTCGTTCAGGTAGGATCCATAACAAAGGAGAAAACCAATGTCAACAGGACGTTTTGTCCTGAATTGAATTTCTCCTTTGCTATAAGCCTATATTGCCCCTTTTTATACATTTACCCTTTGCGACACGTTGCCCCTTTGTTAGACAATTTCCCCTTTTTGTAAAGACATTCCCCTCCCTCCCCTTTGGGACGAAATTCCCGTTTTGGTGGGATGTTGGAGGTTCTGGCTGGTCACGCAACTTTACCTGTGTCTGTTTATGAAGTTTTACCTGTGTCTGTTTATGAAGTTTTACCTGTGTCTATTTCTGAAGTTTTACCTGTGTCTATTTCTGAAGTTTTACCTGTGTCTTTCGTGAAGTCTTGTTTTGTTGCCTGACCAGCCAAAACCGTACACGCTTTTGTAAGACCAGTTGCGTTAGAATGGGATGTTTATGTCCCTTAGTCGTTCAGGTAGGATCCATAACAAAGGAGAAAATCAATTGTCAATAGGACAAATTGAATTGAATTTCTCCTTTGCTATCGGGCCTACATTTCCCCTGTTATACATTTACCCTTTGCGATGCGTTGCCCCTTTGTTAGATAATTTCCCCTTTTAAGATAGTTCCCCTCACTTTGCGATGAATTTCCCATTTTGGTGGGATATTGGAGGTTCTGGCTGGTCACACAACTTTACCTGTGTCTATTTCTGAAGTCTTACCTGTGTCTGTTTATGAAGTTTTCCCTGTGTCTTTCGTGAAGTCTTGTTTGTTGCCTGACCAGCCAAGACCGTACACGCTTTTGTAAGACCAGTTGCGTTAGAATGGGGCGTTTATGTCCCTTAGTCGTTCAGGTAGGATCCATAACAAAGGAGAAAATCAATGTCAACAGGACGTTTTGTCCTGAATTGAATTTCTCCTTTGCTATAGGGCCTACATTTCCCCTGTTACACATTTACCCTTTGCGACACGTTGCCCCTTTGTTAGACAATTTCCCCTTTTAGTTAAGACATTCCCCTCCCTCCCCTTTGGGACGAAATTCCCATTTTGGTGGGATGTTGAAGGTTCTGACTGGTCACGCAACTTTACCTGTCTGTTTATGAAGTTTTACCTGTGTCTATTTCTGAAGTTTTACCTGTGTCTATTTGAAGTTTTTCCTGTGTCTATTTCTGAAGTTTTACCTGTGTCTATTTCTGAAGTTTTACCTGTGTCTATTTCTGAAGTTTTACCTGTGTCTTTCGTGAAGTCTTGTTTGTTGCCTGACCAGCCAAGACCGTACACGCTTTTGTAAGACCAGTTGCGTTAGAATGGGGCGTTTATGTCCCTTAGTCGTTCAGGTAGGATCCATAACAAAGGAGAAAATCAATTGTCAATAGGACAAACTGAATTGAATTTCTCCTTTGCTATAGGCCTACATTTCCCCTTCTTTGTACATTTACCCTTTGCGATGCGTTGCCCCTTTGTTAGACAATTTCCCCGTAGTGTTAAGACATTCCCCTCCCCGCCGCGATGAATTTCCCATTTTGGTGGGACGGTGGAGGTTCTGGCTGGTCACGCAACTTTACCTGTGTCCATTTGTGAATACGAACTATTATCGCAATGTTGTGTTTGTTTATTCTAAATTTGCTCCTGGCTGGTTGATTATTGTGCCGTGTGGTTTGAATATTGCTGTGATGGGATTTCATGTGGTATTTGCGGTAATTCATTTGTTGAAGGGAAATGCTGATTATTTCACATTCTGGATTTGTCTGAAAGCAATGATTCATGAAAGAAAGGGAATAATAAAAGGAAAAAACAGGGTGTAGCCTTGTGTCATGAAATCTTCCGGTAAAAGGGATCCCAAACTCAAAGAGGCCTCTTTGAATTAGTTAAACAAATGTAAGGAAGGAAATTATCCCACAAATGAACACGCTCATGAAACAAACTAAATACAATGAGGTAGGCGTACTTGACCAATTTCTCGTGATGGAAATTTATTCTTTGCGTTTGAGCCTTTTGCCACTGCTCGGGCCCCATCTCCAGATCTTGAGGTTTGGTCCAGACCATCAGGAAGACCAAAGGTGATGTAGCAGTGGTTTTATTATTAATATTGATTAGTTAATACTTAATGTTAGATAAATCTACTTAATGTTTTGCAACTTTGAGGCATGAAGATTTATTTTATTTGAATACAGCTAAGGATAAAACATGTTTGCCATATTATGTCACTGACTAAACGTTAAATGTTCAGGTTTTAGGATGGCGTCTAACCTTTTTTACAGGGAGTCTTATTATTGTTGTTTGTTTTTTTTAAGTATGCTCCATAGGTTTAAAAATCTTCCAGCTAAGGTCCTGACTAAGCCTAAGACGAGATCATGGAGATGGGTCCCCGGCTCCTTCATGTCCCGACCCCTGGTCCGGAAGGATGTCCACCTGCTCCGGAAGGACGCCCCGCTGCTCCGGAGGGATGGGTGAAATGCAGAGGATAAATTTCCCTACAGGAATGGATAAATAAAAGATAAGTAAACATTTATGTAAAGCTAATTAACTTCATGTCTTGCAACTGTGAGGCATGAAGATCTTCTGCTGCAACTGTAGCAGATCTTTATTTGATCTGAAATGCAGCTAAGGATGAAATGATGTTTGTCTTATTATGTTAACCTTTATTTTTCAGGTTTTAGGGAGATGGGTCCACGGCTCCTTCATGTGCCACCCCCTGCTCCGGAAGGATGTTCCCCCCCTGCTCTGGACGGACGCAGGACGCCCCCCTGGTCTGGAAGGATGTCCCCCTGCACCGGAAGGATGTCCCCCTGCACCGGAAGGATGCCCCGCTGCTCCGGAAGGACGCCCTCCCTGGTCCAGAAGGATGTCCACCTGCTCCGGAAGGACGCCCCGCTGCTCCGGACAGATGGATGAAATGCAGAGGTTAAATTTCCCTACAGGGATGGATAAATAAAAGATAAATATTTATTAGTCCATAACACAAGCTAAAGCTAATTAACTTCATGTCTTGCCACTGTGAGGCATGAAGATCTTCTGCTGCAACTGTAGCAGATCTTTATTTGATCTGAAATACAGCTAAGGATGAAATGACGTTTGCCTTTTTATGTTACCCTTTATTTTTCAGGTTTTAGGGAGATGGGTCCACGGCTCCTTCATGTGCTGCCCCCTGGTCCGGAAGGATGTTCCCCCCCCTGCTCCGGACGGATGGGTGAAATGCAGAGGATAAATTTCCCTACAGGAATGGATAAATAAAAGATAAGTAAACATTTATGTAAAGCTAATTAACTTCATGTCTTGCAACTGTGAGGCATGAAGATCTTCTGCTGCAACTGTAGCAGATCTTTATTTGATCGGAAATACAGCTAAGAATGAAATGATGTTTGCCTTATTATGTTAACCTTTATTTTTCTGGTTTTGGGGAGATGAGTCCACGGCTCCTTCATGTGCTGCCCCCTGCTCTGGACGGACGCAGGACGCCCCCCTGGTCTGGAAGGATGCCCCGCTGCTCCGGAAGGATGCCCTCCCTGGTCCAGAAGGATGTCCACCTGCTCCGGAAGGACGCCCCGCTGCTCCGGAGGGATGGGTGAAATGCAGAGGATAAATTTCCCTACAGGAATGGATAAATAAAAGATAAGTAAACATTTATGTAAAGCTAATTAACTTCATGTCTTGCAACTGTGAGGCATGAAGATCTTCTGCTGCAACTGTAGCAGATCTTTATTTGATCTGAAATGCAGCTAAGGATGAAATGATGTTTGTCTTATTATGTTAACCTTTATTTTTCAGGTTTTAGGGAGATGGGTCCACGGCTCCTTCATGTGCCACCCCCTGCTCCGGAAGGATGTTCCCCCCCTGCTCTGGACGGACGCAGGATGTCCCCCTGGTCTGGAAGGATGTCCCCCTGCACCGGAAGGATGCCCTCCCTGGTCCAGAAGGATGTCCACCTGCTCTGGAAGGACACCCCGCTGCTCCGGACAGATGGATGAAATGCAGAGGTTAAATTTCCCTACAGGGATGGATAAATAAAACATAAATTATTTATTAGTCCATAACACAAGCTAAAGCTAATTAACTTCATGTCTTGCCACTGTGAGGCATGAAGATCTTCTGCTGCAACTGTAGCAGATCTTTATTTGATCTGAAGTACAGCTAAGAATGAAATGACGTTTGCCTTTTTATGTTACCCTTTATTTTTCAGGTTTTAGGAAGATGGGTCCACGGCTCCTTCATGTGCTGCCCCCTGGTCCGGAAGGATGTCCCCCCCCCTGCTCCGGACGGATGGGTGAAATGCAGAGGATAAATTTCCCTACAGGAATGGATAAATAAAAGATAAGTAAACATTTATGTAAAGCTAATTAACTTCATGTCTTGCAACTGTGAGGCATGAAGATCTTCTGCTGCAACTGTAGCAGATCTTTATTTGATCGGAAATACAGCTAAGAATGAAATGATGTTTGCCTTATTATGTTAACCTTTATTTTTCTGGTTTTGGGGAGATGAGTCCACGGCTCCTTCATGTGCTGCCCCCTGCTCTGGACGGACGCAGGACGCCCCCCTGGTCTGGAAGGATGCCCCGCTGCTCCGGAAGGATGCCCTCCCTGGTCCAGAAGGATGTCCACCTGCTCCGGAAGGACGCCCCGCTGCTCCGGACAGATGGATGAAATGCAGAGGTTAAATTTCCCTACAGGGATGGATAAATAAAAGATAAATATTTATTAGTCCATAACACAAACTAAAGCTAATTAACTTCATGTCTTGCCACTGTGAGGCATGAAGATCTTCTGCTGCAACTGTAGCAGATCTTTATTTTATCTGAAATACAGCTAAGGATGAAATGACGTTTGCCTTTTTATGTTACCCTTTATTTTTCAGGTTTTGGGGAGATGAGTCCACGGCTCCTTCATGTGCTGCCCCCTGGTCCGGAAGGATGTTCCTCCCCTGCTCCGGAAGGATGCCCCACTGCTCCGGAAGGATGTCCCGCTGCTCCGGAAGGATGTCCCCCCTGCTTCGGACGGATGGGTGAAATGCAGAGGATAAATTTCCCTACAGGAATGGATAAATAAAAGATAAGTAAACATTTATGTAAAGCTAATTAACTTCATGTCTTGCAACTGTGAGGCATGAAGATCTTCTGCTGCAACTGTAGCAGATCTTTATTTGATCTGAAATACAGCTAAGGATTAAATGATGTTTGTCTTATTATGTTAACCTTTATTTTTCAGGTTTTAGGGAGATGGGTCCACGGCTCCTTCATGTCCCTTCCCCCCCGGTCCGGAAGGATGTCCCCCCCCCGGTCCAGAAGGATGTCCCGCTGCTTTAGAAGTGTGTGTGTGTGTGTGTAATATAATTTCCATGTGGTGGTGGGTGGTGTCTAACCTTGACATGCTAATCTAACCTTTTTACAGGTAGCTCTGATATTTAGCCTATACCTGAAAAAATGAACCTTCACCTCCTATTAGAAGTCGAAAAGCCAAAAAAAAAGGGCCCAGAAGAGGAAGTAATAGCTTTTTTATTTTATTTTTTTGTACCCAAAAACAGGGAATTAATAAAGAGTATATCAAATGGATACAGAAAATCACCCAAAGGAAAAAAATACAACTTGAACTGCAAAAATTCAGCACAAAGTACCTTAATGCAAGAAAAAATGGAGCTGAAGAGAAAATGTAGCGCTGTGGAGCAACTATCAAAGTGTACAAACTGAACAGTGACTAAACCATTATACTTGAAAAATGTCCTGGGACTAATCTGGAGGAAATGAGTCCAACTTTGTCTAAAAGCTTCTGCAGAGGAAAAACCCAAATCCAAAGTGCACCAACAGCCCTGGACTGAACGCTGTAAAGAACAGATCCTGGACAGAGGAAACCAAACAATACATACAAAAAATGAATAAATACAAATACAAAGATGCTAAACGAATGCAATGCAAAGAAACTGTCTTATGATGCACAAAAAAATGAAGTCTCTTTTCTTTGGGGTCCCATGATCAACGTTCATTCAAAGGCTGAAGCCGAGAGGCGCAAATGTAACCAAATGGAGAAACGTTCAAACCTGATCATTTTAATAAAACTGAAGTTTACGTTCATAATCCCTCTTGACATCAACCAAGTGTTCCTAAGGCGACCTCAGGAGCAGTGAGCTGCTCCTAACCACTCAGATACCGTCTTATTGGAGGATCGTAGACGTACATTACATTTTGAATATACCGACAGTCTTGTTCTGGCCCAAGGGTTGAGGCCCTTGTGTTTTCTTTTCCTTGTCACTTTCCTGGTCCCACAGTGGGGCACATGTGGAATGGTTTAAACCCAAACACTTGAACATTTGGTTTGTGACTGAAATAATCTGACAGGGATGAGCTCTCCCTGCTGCGGCTTTCACAGGTTTTATTTGTCCGTCCTGACTTGAACCAGGTAGGTATTGGTGTATCCACTTATTGGAGGATCATAGGCTACGTTCACACTGCAGGGCTTAATGCTCAATTCCGAATTTTTTGTGAAATCCGATTTTTTTGCGAGGCCGTTCACATTTCCAGTTAAATGCGAATTGTATGTGATCTCCAGTGTGAACGCTAAACTCCCCAAAAGTGTCCCGCATGCGCCTTGGAGGACACGATGACGTCACACGCAGCGAACGCGCTCAATGTTTACAGAAGTAGCCTAAAGTTGCTTTCGTACCAGAGCCAAAACATGTACAGCTTATTTGTTTTAAGGAGGAGACGGAGAAGGACGAGGTTTTTGGCCACAGCGTTTTGCGGGGCAGTGGCAGCAACGTCTGCAGAAAGGAACATGTGGGTGCGGAGTCACAGGCAGGAGGGGTGGGATTGCTACGTGCTTCGCCACTTCACTGATATGAGTTTATATACTATTTTCGCATGACGAGAAGAACGTTTGTGCACATTTGTGAACGCCTACTTGTACCACTCTCATTGGAGGAAACACACTCAGGTCGGATGAATGCGACCTGGCCGTTCAGACTGAAGTCGCATGTCAAAAGATCGGATATGTATCGGATTTAGGACCACATATCCAAGTGGCCTGGATCGCATTTGAAAAAATCGGATCTGTGTCGTTCACACTGTCATTAGAAGATCGGATACAGGTCGCATAGAGGCGAAAAAATCGGATTTGGGTCGTTTCAGGCTGCAGTGTGAACGTAGCCATAGACGTACATTACACACTCTGAATATCCTGACAGTCTTGTTCTGGTCCAAGGGTTGAGGCCCTTGTGTTTTTATTTTCCTTGTGACTTTCCTGGTCCCAGAGTGGGGCACATATGGACTGAGTGACTGATGGTTCAAACCCAATCGTTTGGTTTTAATCTGACAGGGATGAGCTTTCCCTGCTGCTGGTTTCACAGGTTTTATTTGTCTCTCCATGCAGACTTAAACCAGGTAGGTATTGGTGAGACCAGGTAGGTATTGGTGTATCATCATATTGGAGGATGTTGAGGGTTGAGGCACTTGTGTTTTATTTTTCTTGTGACTTTCCTGGTCCCAGAGTGGGGCACATGTGGACTGAGTGAATGTGATGTGGTTCAAACGGTGAACCAAACGGTGATGGTTCACACCCAAACACAAACCAACATTTGGTTTGTGACTGAAATAATAATCTGACAGGGATGAGCTCTCCCTGCTGCTGGTTTCACAGGTTTTGTCTGTCCAAGCAGACTTGCACCAGGTAGGCATTTGAGATTCTGTGAACCTTGTATCATCTCAAAACAAGGTCTGAATATGCTGGTTTTATGTTCCTCTAAGGCTTTGGTTTTGGACCTAAACTGGTGTGTGCCACATTCGAAACATTGGCACTTTTATGGAGACTGCATGATCTAAATGTGGACCAGGCTGGTAAAACGTGATGGTCACATGGGTCTGAAAACCTGATTCTAAACTAACACTTCCACAGGTTAAACTGAGTTTTGTTTCTGTTCACTGAGAGTTTAAAACCAGGTCTTGGGTTTTTCAATGTTTTTGTATTTGGTTTGGTCTGAACTGGTCTGAATGTGAGCCAGATTTAGACTGGTTTGGAGTGTGAGGGCTCTTGTCCTTACTCTGAACTGAAATACTGGTTATTCTCTCCTAAACTCTTCCACAGGATTGACTCTAACCCGAACTCTTCTGAAATCTCTCGTTGCAGATCTAAACGGTTTTAATTAAACTTTTAAATGAGTCTTTCCAGGTCCCAGAGGCTGTTTGTGGTGAGTATCTGTGCACCTACTAACACACTAACACTTCAAAGGCACGGGCGGTGGGTTAATCCAGCCACAGGGGGCGCTGTGTCCCTCTGTGCCAGTCCCCAGCCTGGACAAATGGAGAGGGTTGCTTTGGCGTAAAACCTACCGCCTTTTATCTTTACCACACATGTTTTAGGAACCCTTTATTATTCTGTCTTTTTTTTTAATAATCTCTTAGCTTTAGCTCAGTAGAACTTGGCCTTATGAACCTTCTGCGGTTTATGAACCGGCGGCTCCTCCGGCGGCTCCTCCGGCGGCTCCTCCGGCGGCTCCTCCGGCGGCTCCTCCGGCGGCTCCTCCGGCGGCTCCTCCGGCGGCTCCTCCGGCGGCTCCTCCGGCGGCTCCTCCGGCGGCTCCTCCGGCGGCTCCTCCGGCGGCTTCTGGTCATTCCCAAAGTCCGGACATGTACTCATGGAGTGGCGTCTTTTCAGGACTACGGCCCTCGTCGATGGAACAGCCAGAGGAGCTCAGGGCCAAAGAGAACGTTAATGTTTTTAACTCATTCACTGCCGGCCTGTTTTCAGAATTCTAACCCCAGAGTGCCACAGGTTTCAGTAGAATTTCACTGATTTTCCAAGACCCACAGAATACTGAGTTCTTTGACTATATAAACATGGGACACATCAAAATAAAGCCTAGACTCTCTTCTTTCACCTGGAAAAAAAATTATGTTTCTAACCTTTTCGGTTCTCAAATAACTGATAGTAGAACATAGGGAAGTTTCAGCAAAAACATTGGTTTTTGAGCAAGAAATGGAGAAAACGAGCGTTTAGTTCAGAGAAGGATTTCGAGCAGATCAGTGACTTTGACATCAATATTTATCGATTTAGTGACACCTCAAACATCTAAAATAACAGAGAAAGAGATTTTTGATGACAAAGTACATTTTTTATTTACAAATATAAGAATATAAGGCTCTGTGAATCCTTCAACTCAATAGTGCCAAGAGATGTTTACAGGATATAATATCTTTTCATATAAAATAGAACTTTGTCACTTCACAACAATATTGAGGCTCAGAGTACACACTCATATACACACACACACACACACGCACCTACACACACACACACACACACATATATACGTATATGTACATACACACAAGCCCATGCATAAACCTTTACACACACACAGCTACACACACACATACACACACGCGCGCGCCGCACGCACGCACACACGCACACACGCACACACGCGCACACACACACACACATATAAACTCAATTCTTCTCATCTCGTGCCTCTTTGGAGAGCAGAATCCAAGTCAGTAAACTTCTTTGGCACTGTCGTAGTTCAGCAGGGAGTCTCCCTGCTCCGCGCAGCGCGATCAGGACACGCCCCCTGCCTCAGCCAGAGCAGATCTCTGCCCCGACATCGCTGCGTGTCTCTGTGATCCTCTGATCCGGGATCTTGGGTCCCAAAAGCGATCAAACCGCTCCGTAGGCGCTGATCAACAGTTATCTGCTTTTCCGGGTTCACTCGCCTCACCATCTTACTCCATTCGCCTCCACTCGCACTCCACAGTACACATACACTACACTCCTCTCCTCTTCCGCGTCTCCGATCGGCAGATAATGATACAAGATCGCCACCTACAGGTTGGGAAGTGTGAATTACACCTTCAAAGCTGCTCCAGGTCGTATCCTAGCAACCCCCGCTGAAAAACGTCCTTGACGAGTTTATTCGTCACGGCACTCAACGTTCGGATTCAACATGACGAGAAAACTCGTCACCGGCAGTCAATGAGTTAAGAGCGGCTCAAGACTAGGGATGCACGATATATCGGCATTGACATCGGTATCGGCCCGATGTGTAAAAGTGGGCCGATATTAACGACTGATATTTGTCAGCACAGTAATCCCTCCAATTAACGTTTTCTCACATTTCTCTCTCGTTTAAACACTCAAACTTTCGTACATTTTCAACAAAATGTATTAATAGTGAAGCGTGGGGGGGCAGCATGACCAGCGCGAGACCGCGAGTCCCACCCGGGGCTGCGAGCACGAGACCTGTGCCCAAACCGTGCCTCCTCCTCAGGACCGCGACCACGGTCCTGAGGAGGAGGCACGCAGTCCGAGCACATCAAACCTCGACATAAACGAACGCAAGAGCCGCACGAAACCAGGCAAAGAGCCGCACGCCGTGGTTTAATCCTGGTCTAGACCTGGTCCAGTCCAGGTTTAGACCTGGTCCAGTCCAGGTTTAGACCTGGTCCAGTCCAGGTTTAGTCCGCGTTTGGTCGTTTGCGTTTGGTCCTGGTCTGGCCGCGTCCCCCATCTATAACATCAATCGGCAAAGGTCCCTTAGCCAATCAGGACGCAGAACACAATGTTACACTATTAATAAAAAAAAAAAAAAAAAAAAATACAAAAAAAGATACACTACAAATTTTTTTTTAAAAAATTGAGCGGGGGAAAAAAAATAATCACGACTCAAAACACGTTTTGAAAATAAAAGACATCCCTACTCAAGACTCTTGAAACTTTATACTTTTGACCAGTTTTATTCATATTTTATTTTAGTCATTTTTTTATTAGCTTGAACTAATATTCATCTGTCATTTTTAGGATTTCCAGTGTTTCCTCTGCAGGAGCCTGTGCACCGGGAGCGACTGCAGGGGTCTGTCCCGTGGGGGCTCCTGGTGGGGGTGGTGCTGGGGCCTCACCTCTCCCCTGGACCCTGTGGCGGTTCCCGGCGGCGGTGGACGGCTCCTCTGATGGCGCTCTCTCAGGCTACGTTTATACGACGACGGTCTGAACAGAAGATGCAAAAGAAGCGTCGCGTCTTCACTTTTTATTCCGCGTTTAGACGAGCGTTTTCGGGAGGAAATCTGCGTGCATACGGTGACGTGGTATGCATACCTGGCGGCTAGGTGGCGCTGTGATACATTATCACCATGTCCGCGCGCATGTGCAGAATCTTCCTTAATTTATTTCCTTAATTTATTTAACCTTTTAATTTATTTACTTTTTTAATATCCAGAAATGGTGACGTAAACACGTACGCGACGTCAGCAGATTTGACCAGAGTTTTGCGTCTTGGGCAGTGTAGAGGAAAACGCTACGGCGGAGCGTATTCAAGTTTTCAACTTTGGACGGCGGTTTCAGTTTTTTTTTGCGTTTTTAAGCCCCCAAAACGTTGTCACCGTCTAAAGTGAAATGAAAGGCACTTCCAATAAAATATTTTGCCGTTTTTAGCCGTAAGCGTTCTCGTGTAAACAGACCCTGAGTTCAGATTTACCGTCAGGTTAAACTAAAGGGGGCGGGGCCATGTACTTGTGTGAAGTGACGGTTCTGAAGCCCCCACCCCCCTCGCTCTTTCATTCCCTTTTTTTTCTCTCCCTCTTTTTCCTACTCTTCCTCTTGCTTTCTTCTCACACTTTCTTTAACTCTCTTCTCCCGGCTCTCCTCCTTTCTCCTCCTCTCGCTCTTTCATTCCTTTTCTCTCTTCTCTATTTCACTCCCTCTTCCTTTAACTCTCTCCTCACCCCTCTCTCTCTCCTCCCGTCTTTCCTCACCCCTCCTTGCTCTTTCATTCCCTTTCTCTTTCACTCCCTTTCTTTAATTCTCTCCTCCCTCACCTGTTCTTTATCCTACTCTCTCTCTCGCTTCTTCCTCTTTCTTCTACCTCTCCCTCTCCTGCCCTCTCTTCCCCCCTTGCTCTTTTATTCCCTTTCTCTCTTTCACTCCCTCTTTCTTTAACTCTCTCTCCTCTCCCTCACCCCTCTCTCCTCTCCCTCACCCCTCTATCTCCTACTCTTCCTCTCCTCCCCTCTTTCCTCACTCCTCCTTGCTCTTTCACTCCCTCTTTCTTTAATTCTCTCCTCCCTCTTTATCCTACTCTTTTTTCTACCTCTACTCTCCCTCTCCTGCCCTCTCTTCTACTCTTCTCTCTCTCCCCCCCGCTCTTTCATTCCCTTTCTCTCTTTCACTCCCTCTTTCTTTCACTCCCTTCTTCCAGTTCTCACCCCCCTCTCTCGTTCTATTGCTCTTTTGTTCCCTTTCTCTCCCTCCTCTCCTGCTCTCTCTCTCTCTCTCTCCCCCTTGCTCTTTCCTCGCCCCTCCTTTCTCTTTCACTCCCTCTTTCTTTAATTCTCTGCTCTCCCTCTTTATCCTACTCCCTCCTCTCCTGCCCTCTCTCGGCTTTCACTCCCTCTTTCTTTAACCCCCCCCCTATCTTTTTCTCCTCTCACTCTGAGGACCCATGTTCAGTCTTGTACTGCCCCCTGCTGGTCGTCGTGAGAACTTCACCTCCGCACAGGCCGCCGCTCCACAGATCTGATCACACACTCAGAATCTCATTTAGAAAGTCTCACTGATCAATATTTTACTATTCTGAGTTTGTTTTAATGTGGAGATCGAGAGCATAAATTAAAAATATTCATTTTATTTATTTAAACTTTTTATTTCTATGTATTGTATTTATTTTTATTTATTTTTTTAAATTTGTATTCATTTTTTATTTTTACTTTTTCTTTATTTTAAAATTTCAGCTTTTTATTTTTTTATTTTTTTTGCATGAGTAAAATTAATATTATGTACAACTTTCCTACATGTGTGAGAATTATATATTTATTTGTAAAATGTGGGTTTGTTTTGCACCAATTCTGTAAAGTGTTTGAGGAACTCTTTATTATAAATCTGTCCCACTTTGTGATGTCATGAAGTGGTGGTTTTCACGTGAACGGCTCCTTTTACCTTTAGTTCAGTCGATCGGCGAGTCCGAGTCCGTGTGTGGAGTTTAAAAACACAGTGGAGCACTTCCTGTATCACCACATGATGACATCACAAGGTGGAACAGTGTTTTCAGTTTGAGATTTTTTTGTGTGTGTGTGATATTTTAATTTATTTTTAATTTTTTAATTTTTGTGGCTCCTTAGTTGTGCAAAATTTAAATAAAATTTTGCATAATCACAACTAACTTTTTTTTTTTTTTTTCTCTTTTTTCCAGGCTGCTGTTTGAATCCCGACCCCGGGACAGAGGTGCAGGGCGTTCCCTCGTGACCTTCGTGACCTTTGACCCCAGTATCACGCCACACTTCTGGGTAAATATTGACACTCGTTTTGTTTCCATAAAAACTCCATCAGAGCGACTGATAAGGAACAACACAAAGAAGTGTGTCAGAGTGCAGCTGATAACAGCACACCAGGTACTATAAAAATGTATTGAATATAAAAATAAACCACATAAAAATACTAAATAAATACAATACATAAAGAATTACAAAATTAAAAAATACGTAAAAATTACAAAATAAAAAATACATTAAAATGCCCAAATAAACATACCAAACGACACATAAAAAATACAAAATATTAAAATAAAATGCATAAAAATACAATATAAATACAATGCATAAAGAATTACAAAATAAAAAATACATTAAAATGCCCAAAAAACATACCAAATGACAAATAAAAAAATACAAAATATTAAAATAAAATACATAAAAATACAATATAAATACAATGCATAAAGAATTACAAAATAAAAAATACATAAAATTACAAAATAAAAAATACATAAAAATGACAAATTAAACATAACAAATTACAAAATCATATTTATAGAGTATGAAAAGGATCAGAGAATGGGTGGAGGTTTGATTCCCAGTCCCTGCATTGTGCACTATTGTCCTTGAGCAAGGCACTTCATCTCCCTTATAGGAATGTGTTTGTGAACGACCTTGAATATTCCACTCATGACATTATTATTATTTATTTAATTACATTTCATAAAAGGAGGAAAAATATATAAAAATGTTCGAGTGCAGTAGTTTTATTTAAAGGCGGCATACCTGATTTTTATCATCTTTAAAAATGTGAAAAACAGAACGAGTTCATTTTAAACACTTTGCACTGGTCCCAAATTATTCCTCACTTCTAGAGACCAGAATCGCTAATGCTAACAACAACTATCATGCTAACCTGCACTTCCTGATTCTCAGACAATAACACACTTTATTATATGCAGAAAAAACTGGGGCAAGACATTTTTACACAAATCAAAGTGCACAGGAACTTTTTGGTTTGGCATCTGTCACCTGCTCGTTTCTATGGAGATGCCATTGCTCTGCCTGGAATGTTCCGCAGTGTGGCATTAAACAGTTGTACTTAACATTTATTCAATTCCAGGTGGTTTTAGAGCTCAAAAATAACTAGAAAAACCACATTCTGACTGTGAAAAGAAATCTGACAGAACCCTCCACCAGAAAAGCTCCACAATGCAGCTTTACAAACTAATATAATCAATGGAAATGAAGGATTTTAATTGAAACGCCGCACATTTCTGCTACACGATGTTAATTTGAGATGTTTTACGGAGCATTTAATTTAATCATATTTCTGATTAAGATTCCGTTTCGGCTCAGTCTCCACAGCGAGACGTGACCTTTCGGAGACGGAACGCAACGAAAGAAAACACAACAAAACCCACCAAAGTGGAACCAAACACTGCTGCGGTGAAGAGAAATGGCTGGGACCATTTTTATTTTTTATTTTTTTCCATTCAGAAGATGTTTACAGTGCTCCGTACCTCTTTGCTGTTCCGTTTCCTGCGAATGTTGTGAGGGAAGTGTCTTGCTCAGGGGCACAACCACAGTATTCAGGCAGTTTTGGCGAGGTTCAAACATGGGATTCTCTGGTGGACGGGTAAACGCCGAACCAACTGAAAAATGTCAAATTGTATGAAATTTTGACATTTTCCTATAGAAAAATGTGGAAATATTTGCTTCATTTGTGTTTCTGTTTCATTCACGCACGTTTCAGTGATCTTTTATTATTCGTCTGTCCACATCACCAAAGCTCAAAACGCTCTGTCCCACCTTGTGATGTCATAAAGTGATTTAAGGGAAGGTGTATAGAGTTTAAAAATCCGATACAATCCACTTTATTTCCTAAACAAAAACCGTTTCCAAAGTGCTGCAGGTAGAAAAATAAAAACATCTACAATTTAATACAATGAGAACGAAATAAAACAGAATAAATACTAATAAAAAAGCAGGAAAATAGGGCCGTAAGAATAAATAAAATCAATAAAAACAAATGATAAAAGACACAGAGGACGACAACTCACAGTTAAAAGCCAGAGAATAAAAGTGGGTCTTAAGATGAGACACACTCCACTGTGGGGGCAGTTCGGAGTTTAAAGGGATAGTGTTTTTTTTATGTTAATCTGTATGTGTTTCCTTCTAATAGTTCCATGTGTTGACCCCGTCTTACCTCTGACAGTCTCAGCTGATCCCGGTTCTGCTCGCTTTCTGGAGTCCACGTAAGTAGGTCCAGTAACTTCCCTGGAACATGAAATAAAGCTTGTGTTTCTTCTCAAAACAAAACATTTGTCCGAAAGGTGATATATTTGCGTCCCAAACAGTTGTCCACGAAACATCCAGCAGCGTATTTCGCATTCGCGTATTGTCTCTCTCCATTCGTATCACTACGCCCATGTTCACTCTATCGGCCTGTTCACTTGTAAACTTCCCCTCACGGCGGACCACATCTGCCGTACACTTCCGCTAAAGGTTAACAGGCTAATACAGCTAATATGCGCGCAGTGACACGAGTTGAGGGACACAATACGCAACCGCTATGTACGCTGCTGGATGTTTCGTGGACAACTGTTTGGGATGCAAATATATCACCTTTCGGACAAATGTTTTGTTTTGAGAAGAAAAACAAGCTTTATTTCATGTTCCAGGGAAGTTACCAGACCTACTTACGTGGACTCCAGAAAGCGAAAGAGACTGTCAGAGGTAAACTGGTGTCAACACACGGAACTTTTAGAAGGAAACCCACACAGATTAACATAAAAAAACGCACTATCCCTTTTAAACATGTGAATGAAACAAAAACACAACTCCAGTGTGTGTTTGTGTTATAACAGATCAGTGAAAAGTGTCATACCAGGCCTTTAAATATACTGTTTTTTTTGTTTGTTTTGTTTTTTTACAGCTCCGGGTCCATCTGCAGAAGTTCTCTGCGGCGGTCGAGTGTATCAGGGATGGACAGGACGCCATCGCAAATTTTGTGGAGTGGTCCCAGACAAACCATCTACTCCTGAACGTGGACAACACCAAGGAACTGGTGATGGACTTCAGGAGGAAGAGGACACCAGTGGAGCCCATCACCATCCAGCGTCATGAGGTGGAGATCGTGGACTGCTACAAGAACCTCAGCGTCCATGTGGACAACAGGCTGGACTGGAGGGACGACTGTAATGCTTCTACAAGAAGAGCTCAGGTCTTTCAATGTGTGCAGTGAGTTCCTGGAGATCTTCTCCCAGTCTGTGGTGACCAGTGCCGTGGACTTCACTGTGGTTCTGCTGGGGGAGCAGCACCAGGAAAAGGGACACTGGACAGATTGACAAACTGATCGGTAAAGCTGGTGACGTGATCGGCTGTGAGCTGGAGACATTTGTCACAGTGAGGGACAGGAGGACACTGGACAAACTGCTCCATCATGGACACTCCTGCTCCAGACCATAGAGGGACAGATAATACTCCCTACAACTGTATACAGCTGTGATTTAAAGGAAAAGTAACTTTTTTTTACAATCTGAGCCTTATTGCGGTAAAACAAGTTGTTTTACTCACCCATAGCACTTTGGTGTCATATGGAGCACTTCCAGAGATGTTTTAGATTTGCGGTTAGCCTAGCGCGACTTCTAGCCATAGCTCGGGGCATATAATATATTCCCCGAGCATGTAATATGCCCCGTGCGGGCTCCAAATAGCACAAACTCTAGCACTTTTCAAATCATAGAAGCCCGATGTCTTAGTCTACGATTTCGTTTGGTCAAAAGTGGCCTGTAATCCGAGATTTATCCATAGTTTACAGCTTTGCGTTCCATGTTTGGGTCCCGGGAGCTGAGAGCACAGTCCACACATGCGCACTGGCCTCCTCATCTACTCCAAACTATGGCTAAATCTCGGATTACAGGCCACTTTTGACTCAAACGAAATCGTAGATGAAGACATCGGGCTTCTATGATTTGAAAAGTGCTAAAGTTTGTGTTATTTGAAGACCGCAAAGTAATGCCCCGAGCACTCAAGTTAACGGATACGCTACAACATAACTTCTACGAAACTGCTCCAATTGACACCAAAGTGCTATGGGTGAGTAAAACTACTTGTTTTATTGCCGAAAGAAGGCTCAGATTGTAAAAAAAACGTTACTTTTCCTTAAATAGAATAAAATATAAAATACAATATTAAATTCTGATTTGTACAGTCATACCTCACCTTACGAAATTAATTCGTTCCAGAAGTGGTTTTGTAACGTGATTTTTTCGTAAGTAGAGTAATATAGTAGTATGTAAAAGGCCTGATTGGTTCCAAGGCCCCCAGTACCCCCTAAACCCTGTGGAGAGTCTATTTACAAGTGTATTTACGTTTCACTGAGTGCGCATTATTTGAATTTTTGAGATTTCGCGTTTCGTAACTTGAATTTTCTTTCGTATTCAGAGACGAAAATTTTGCGTAAAGGCGTTTCGTAACTTGGATTATTCGTTATTTGGGTCTTTCATAAGCTGAGGTATGACTGTACATATACATTATTATATTTTATTTTATTTTATAATGATTTCTAAGCTGCTGTACCCAAATCATTTCCCTTGTGGATCAAAAAAGTTTGTCTAAGTTAACATTATTTTAGTGACGTAATTACTCAACCCTGTCATAAGTGCTTTAAGTTCAGTATAAACCTCTTATAATCACGTTTTAAAAACGGTTCCAGCAGCCCATGTGCTTTTGCTGTGTGTGTGTGTGTGGAACCAGATGAGCGGTGCGTTCAGGGATGTGTGGGAAAGCTCGGACTCTCGGCGTCTTCTATAAACACTGAGGCCTACAGGGACTCCACCAAAACGCCACAGCAAAAGAGCGTCAGAGCGACCGCAGCGAGAGGAAGTTACAGTTTGGTCACTAAATACTAAAAATAACTGAACTGTGCGTTGATGTTTTTCATTAGTACCGAAATTTTAGTTTCATGACATTATTCCTGATGTCGTCTTAAAGGTCCTGTAACATTATTATTTGCACTGCTTTTACATTTTGTCTTGGATCTGAAACTAGTTCTGCTGGAACATCTTATTGTACGTGCTTTTCCTTATGGTTCTTCTTTCTGTTGCCATCGCTGGTACGAGTATTCAGCTCCTGTATACTTAAAGGGAGAGTGCGTTTTTTTTGTTATGTGAATTTGTACGGCGTCCTCTTCAACAGTGTTGTGCATTAAAGATCCCATGACATGGTACTTCTTGATGCTTTTATATGGCTCCTTAATGGTTCCCTAATACTGTAAATGAATCCTTCTTCAAAATCAACCCTCAGTGCATGAGAAACAGAGATAAGATGAGAAAGAGTAATTCTTCTCTCAGAACACTCCATTATGGGCGTTGTTGCTTGAATGCAAATGAGGAGGACAGAGATGGCCTATAGTAGAGGGTGGGGGCGTGGCCAAACTCTCCGCTCTCGCTCTGAGCTCTCAGCTGATCCATTTCCGCGTTTTTGCGTGGAGAAGAGATTAGAAGCGTTCCATTGAAAAATAAACAAACACATTTCCACAGAAAATAAAATTAAACCACTGCTGTTCAAAGGTCCAGAGGCTCAGATAAAGGACTTCCGAGCCTAGAAACACTCGGACGTGCCTCCAGGCAAATAAAACGCATTTCGCATTGCCTAGCGCATTCACAGTCCAAACTCTCTGGGCGTGATTTACAGAGACGCTGAGTACAGACAGACGGGGGTGGAACTGCATTTGCATTTCTTTTTTCGATCTGACGTCAATGGAAAAATGGTACACAAAAGGATTTTTTTTTTTTTAATTGACGTAAATATCAGTACGTGCTTTTTTTTTTTCGAACAGTGCCTACTTTATTTAACAGGGACAGTGTACATGAATGAACATTCCTGTAAATGTACCAGATTTGGCCAAGAGGCTAGTTTTCATTTGCAGTCCCTGGACAGATGTTAGATTGTCAATATAAAGAAAAAAACGTAATGAGTGATAATAAGTAGTAGTAGTAAAGTATTAATAAGTAGTCATAAGTGGTAGTAAAGTAGTATAATATGTAGTAATAAGTAGTAAAAAGTCGTAATAAGTGGTAATATGTAGTAGTAAAGTGGCAAAAAGTGGTAGGAAAGTAGTAATGGGTAGTAGTAAAGTAGTAGTAAAACACAAAATGAAGCCGTTTATCAGAACTTGAGTAAGACCACAGGTGTAATAAACAAATATTATTCATTTGTGTGTTTAAAAATTACAAATTTGTCTAAAAGGAGGTTTTAATATGATCACTTAGGTAACGAAATCGGTATCGATTCTTCAGTCAAAAAACAGTTTGAAATTTTAGTACCGCGACATTAGTTCTGAGCACTTATAGAACACAATGGAGTTAATTGAGAATGTTTTTTTTTTTGCTCATATATAAACCTAAAAGAGACCAAACCTTAAAAATAAATCTTAAAAGTACAGAAGTTATTTAGGGACAAGAATATATGAAAAACACAATTTCGACCAAAAACGTCAGATTGATGTTTTGCAGATCACGCATATGGTGGAATACTCCGCAGTTACCATGGAAACACAACGTACACGTTAGCAAACACTAACAAAAAGTGTTAACACTGTCTGAAAACTCAAGAAAAAACAAACAAAATGGATTTAAGGAGCAGATTTTCAGGAGTCTGATCAGTCCGAGTGTTCGTGGTCTTAAGACGGTCTGTAAGAGAGCGCCAGACAGAGCAGTGCCTACGGTTAGCTTCACACCCGCAGGGAATGGCGACGACATCAGTTGAAAACCTCATAATCTGTGTACGGTTCAGATAAAACTGTGATAAAGTCTCGTCCTCAGACTCGGGGCCCGGTGTCGTTGGCGTCCCACATGTATGTGGAGGGGGCGGAGTCAGGGGACGAGGGGCGGGGTCAGCACTGTGGCCCCTCCCCCTCCTCCTCCTCCTACTGCAGTCCTGTAAAAGTCCGGATGTGAGTTCAATGCAGTAAAAGTACTTTGTTACTGCGTTGTGACCCTGGGCTGTACTTCAGAGCGTGTACTCGGGGTAATGAGAGCGAGGAGGTCGTTATGGCGCCAACGTGATGAAATCTGAACACAAACACACACTTTTACACACCTCACAACAGAACGCACAAAACTATACAGTGAACCCTCGTTTATCGCGGGGGTTAGGTTCCAGAAATAGCCCGCAATAAGTGAAATCCGCGAAGTAGGACAATTTTATATTTTACAATTATTCTACATGTTTTAAGGCTGAAAACGCTTCACCAGACACATTATACACCTTTCTGAGACTGGTATTAACATTTTCTCACATTTTTCTCTTGTTTAAACACTCAAACTTTTGTAGATTTTCATTAAAATATATTAATAGTGGGGCGGGGGCACGTGACACGCGGGCACGTGCGCGCGGGCACGTGCGCGCGGACACGTGCGTTTGTTTTGGTACCACATATCCATGCCATGTGCGAAAGTCGAGTGGAAAGCGACCTGGATATCATTTTGGGCAAGACTCAAGCCAATGCTAACAGTGCCAAACCGCTAACAGACGCCTCTGAGCACCACAAGACCAGGTAAGACCAACCTGCGCTCACAAGAGTTGGTTGCATTTCACCCCGGCTCCAAAATCAGTCCGCTATCAATGCGTCGCCAATACTCCACAGAGCTGTGGAGTATTGTGGAGTATTGGGTTCGTCCTCTCGTCCTCTCACGGGGAAGAGCCACTGTCTCCTCTGTGCGCGCGAGTGTCCTCCCCCGCTGCGGCTCCCCCGGACGCTCCATGTTGATTCTTGGCTCTTCCATTTGTCCGGCTCGCACTCTCTTCCATGGCTCGTGCAAGTAAACAAAGGCCACACCTCCTGTCACCCAGGCGCTCTCGTGAAGGAAATCTGAGACTCTGTCCCTACCATCCCTGGTCTAGACCTGGTTTAGTCCTGGTTTAGACCTGGTTTAGTCCTGGTTTAGACCTGCTTTAGACCTGGTTTAGTCCTGGTCTAGTCTCTTAGCTAATCAGGGCGCAGGACAGAATGTTACACTGTAAAAAAAAAGTTACACTATAAAAAAAATTGAAAAAAAAAAAAAAAAAAATTGGAAAAAAAAATCCGCGAAACAGCGAGGCCGCGAAGAGTGAACCGCGATACAGCGAGGGTTCACTGTACACGAAATATAACAAGGAGCATGTTTTTTTACTTTATTTATTGTTTTCTAAATCTCCTAACGCTCTTAGTGTGATTTATTGATCCGATCTGCTTTTATCAGACGAGCGTCTCGGACTCTCAGGTCCTCAGGTCCTTTAACTGTCCCAAGAGTCCAAACCAAAACTCACTCCGTTTTTACGGCTCCGTCTGTGGAACAGTCCAACAGTTTGAAAAGGAAACTCAAAACAGATCTTTTTAATGTACTTTTTAACTGAAACTAATTTCAATTAAATTAAATTATTATTATTATTACATTTAAATAAAATTATTAATTAATTTTAGCTCTAAATTATTTATTTATTATTATTATTATCATTATTATTATTATTATTTTTTAAATTATCATTATTATTATTATTTTTTTTTTTAACTGAGT
The DNA here is from genome assembly GCA_036785185.1 of Paratrypauchen microcephalus. Lineage (NCBI taxonomy): Eukaryota > Metazoa > Chordata > Actinopteri > Gobiiformes > Gobiidae > Paratrypauchen > Paratrypauchen microcephalus. The sequence continues at coordinate 4,692,738 of JAVJIX010000042.1, forward strand.
CTTCATCTAATTTTAGCTCTCATTGTTTTATTATTATTATTATTTTTTATTTTTTTTATTATTATTATTATTATTATTATTTTATTTACCTTTTTTATTGTCACTTTTAGGATCTTTAAGTGTAAATTGTTGTAGATATGGAAGAAATGTGTGAAAAGTGCTATTCAAATAAAGTTAGATTTTTTTACTACTTATACAGGATTTATATATTTTTGTCTTTGTTTTTATATTATATTGTGAAAAGTGAGCTGCTGTGTCCAAATAATTTCCCTTGTGGATCAATAAAGTTTAAGTCTGTGTCCTGTGGTCCACAAAATGTGCTTTTCTGTTGTTTCCAGCGTATATATGTATATATATCTATCATATGTACAGTAGGATTATTGTTTCTGTCTTGGCACAAACATGAAATAAATGAATAAACGAATCAATTTAGCTTCTTGTTTTGACTGGATCCTGCACAAGCGCTTTTGGTATTGGATGGAAAGTGGTGTGTAGTGAAAAGTGTAGAGGTGGAGGTGAGATCAGTGACCCGCCGCCCGCCACACAGTCTGCAGGTTTATGTGTCTGACCAGGCTGTAAATGGACTAAAGATAAGAGTTTATACGTGGTACGACTCCTCGACTGCTCCTCTTCTGTTCCACGTCTGTTTTGTGTGCGGTTTTGTGCAAATAGACCAGAGTTTTATTTGTGTGTGTTTTTTATTTGGTGCAGGTGAACCTCTTACCCAGGCTGGAGACGACTCATTACAAATACTCATGTTACTATTTACTACGCTACATATTTAATATGTACAAATACTCACGTTACTGTTTAATGTTTTTTGTTTTTTTTGTATTCATGCATATTTCTAGTCATGTCATTTTTCTTTTATTTTCTTTTATTTATTGTAAACAAGTTTTTACTATTTTTCCATTCAATTTTCAAACCTGGATTTATTTTATTTTATTGTATATGTGCATATTTCTAGTCGTGTAACTGTCATTTTTAAATTTTTAATAAAAAATTGTCATAAAAAATAAAACATTAGATGAACATGTCTGTATTTTATTTCTGTAAACCACTTTTTTAATTCATTTTAATTAAACTTAAAAATAATTGGTTTACGAAAAAAAATTAACCAGGACTAAACCAACCGGTCCTGGTTTAGTCCTGGTTTAGTCCTAGTTTAGTCTTGGTTTAATCCTAGTTTAGTCCTGGTTTAGTCTTGGTTTAATCCTGGTTCAGTCCTGGTTCAGTCCTGGTTTGGTCCTGGTTCAGTCCTGGTTCAGTCCTGGTTCAGTCCTGGTTTAGTCCTGGTTTAGTCCTGGCTTAGTCCTAGTTTAGTCTCGGTTTAGTCTTGGTTTAGTCCTGGTTTAGTCTTGGTTCAGTCCTAATAAAATAAAATAAAAATTTGATGGACATTTCTGTATTTTTTCTGTAAAGCACTTTGAATTCCTCTTTGACTCTGTGGTTATATTTGCCCTGCTAGTCGTCATTTAAAGCCCCAGTGTAACTTTTTCAGCCAAATATTAAGCAAATAACTTAGAAGAATATATTTGTATGAAATTAACAACATAAAATGCTCTAAAATAAATGTAAAAGTCCAAAAAGGAGCAGTGTGGAGCTCCCCTGAACACGGCGCAGTTCCTCCTGTCGCCTGTAGATGGCGAACTTGAATGACAAATCCTCTGGGCTGCACGTGCGCGGAGCCTGGAGTGAGCGCGCGCTGCCCCTCTCCCCCTAGCCCCTCCCCCTCCTCCTCCGTGGGTCCTGGAGCAGCAGCCGGGCCGTGGGGCCGTGGCCTGGTGACGGCCTGGTGACGGGTTCATGTCCCGGGATAATGGATGTGGCGCAGACCGGTGAGTGGCGCCCGCTGGACGGGAACAGGGAGAGGACATCTGGACATCTGGACATCTGGAGACACCCGGATGGACTTTTGGAGGGACGTTTAATATTTTCTACTTTTCTTCACCAGTGTTTAAAAATAAAACTCTTTAAAGTCAGAAGTGAAACAATTTGTCATTCTCCACCACCAGTCCTGGTTTAGTCCTGGTTTAGTCCTGGTTCAGTCCTGGTTCAGTCCTGGTTCAGTCCTGGTTCAGTCCTGGTTCAGTCCTGGTTTAGTCTTGGTTTAGTCCTGGTTTAGTCTTGGTTTAGTCTTGGTTTAGTCTTGGTTTAGTCTTGGTTTAGCCCTGGTTTAGTATTGGTTTAGTCCTGGCTTAGCCCTGGTTTAGTCCTGGTTTAGTCCTGGTTTAGTATTGGTTTAGTCTTGGCTTAGTCCTGGTTCAGTATTGGTTTAGTCCTGGTTTAGTCTTGGTTTAGTCTTGGTTTAGTCCTGGTTTAGTCCTGGTTTAGTATTGGTTCAGTCCTGGTTTAGTCCTGGTTTAGTCCTGGTTTAGTATTGGTTTAGTCTTGGTTTAGTCCTGGTTTAGTATTGGTTTAGTCCTGGTTTAGTCTTGGTTTAGTCCTGGTTTAGTATTGGTTTAGCCCTGGTTTAGTCCTGGTTTAGTATTGGTTTAGCCCTGGTTTAGTCTTGGTTTAGTCTTGGTTTAGTCCTGGTTTAGTTCTTCTCTGGACCTCTCGGGCCTCCTAGCGAGTGTTGCCATGGTATCACGTAAACAAAAGTGCCTCGTCGCGCTCGTTTAGAGCGATTAGCGCACTTCGCCCGACCGGATAAATGTACTTACCGCCTCCTGCCGCCAGAGGAGATTGGATTTGGGAAATAAAAGGCATTTTTCACGAAGGCGTTTTTCGCGGTTCGCTGTCGGCGTCCGATCCAACACGCGCTTAGCCGACGTTAGCATCAGACGCTTCAGTCATTTGACGTTTAATCGGGTTTAATCGGGTTTGTAATGAAGTTTGTCACCGCCGAAGAGAGGGACCGAGGCGACTCTAACGACGCCGTTTTTGACTTCTCCAGGCTATTACCTGCGAACACACCACATATTTACATCCCCGAATCACCTTCGATTGTTTGGAAAATCCTGTATTTTGTGTCATGTTTTTGTATATTTTTGTGTTTTGTTTTTTGTTGTTGTGGGAGGCTTGTGGGCGGAGCCTCGTACAGAATCTTACAGCTAAAGGAAGATTTAATTTTAAAAAATCTGTTATGATTGCACTTTTAAAAGAATGTAAATTGCTTACTTGCCAAAAAATAAAAAATAAAAATAAAAAAAGAGGATTTAAAGTTCTCTAAAATACTGAAATCACGTTATGAATATTTTGGCGCACCAATATTAGGATTTTAAAAGGAATTATCGATGTGCTGGTTTAGACCCGGTTTAGTCCTGGTTTAGACCTGGTTTAGTCCTGGTTTAGTCCTGGTTTAGTCCTGGTTTAGTTCTGGTTTAGTCCTGGTTTAGTCCTGGTTTGGTCCTGGTTTAGTCCTGGTTTAGTCCTGGTTTAGTCCTGGTTTAGTCCTGGTTTAGTCCTTGTTTAGTCCTTGTTTAGTTCTGGTTTAGTCCTGGTTTAGTCCTTGTTTAGTCCTGGTTCAGTCCTGTTTCAGTCCTGGGTTAGTCCTGGTTTAGACCTGGTTTAGACCTGGTTTAGACCTGGTTTAGTCCTGGTTTAGTCCTGGTTTAGTCCTGGTTTAGTCCTGGTTTAGTCCTGGTTGTGTCTGGGTGAGTTTCTGTCTCAGAATCAAAGGTTTTATTCATTTTACGAGAGCGTTTTCAAACTCCTCGAACAGTCCCAGAGTCCAGACTCATCCTGACTCTGTATCTGCCAAAGTTTTTAAAACCCAAACTAAATATTTCTCGTTTCTGTCTGAATCTCGATAATGTGAATAGAAAAACCACGTCTTAGCGTCCTCGTTTATCAGAGCATCGATTTTCACCGTGTCCTTGGTCCTGACGCGTAAGACCTTCTTATCTTCTTTATCTACTGTTCTTTTCATTTTGTTCCGTGGCGGAGATGTATTCGGCCCCTGGTTTACCTCTGCGTGTTCGTCCTTCAGGCGGAGGCGGCGGCCCCTGGGAGCCCGGGGTGATGACGACACCGGAGTCGGGACGATGAGGACGGCAGACGTCGCAGAGGGAGTCGCAGACGAGCTTTGAGGACACGAGTGGACAAATCAGAGTCAGACTTCAGGTTTGTGCTTCTCTGGACTCACGGGAAAGACAAATAAAGCAACATTCACATTTGGGACACACCGATCCAGCTTTAGTCCTGGTTTAGTCCTGATTTAGTCCTGGTTTAGTCCTAGTTTAGTCCTGGTTTAGTCCTGGTTTAGTCCTGGTGTAGTCCTGATTTAGTCTTGTTTAGTCCTGGTTTAGTCCTGGTTTAGTTCTGGTTTAGTTCTGGTTTAGTCCTGGCTTAGTCCTGGCTTAGTCCTGGCTTAGTCCTGGTTTAGACCTGGTTTAGTCCTGGTTTAGACCTGCTATAGTCCTGGTTTAGTCTTGTTTAGTCCTGGTTTAGACCTGGTTTAGTCCTAGTTTAGTCCTGGTTCAGTCCTGGCTTAGTCCTGGTTTAGTCCTAGTTTAGTCCTAGTTTAGTTCTGGTTTAGTCCTGGTTTAGTCCTGGTTTAGTTCAGGTTCAGTCTTGTTTAGTCCTAGTTTAGTCCTGGTTTAGACCTGGTTTAGTCCTGGTTTAGTCCTGCTTCAGTCCTGGTTTAGACCTGGTTTAGTCTTGGTTCAATCCTAGTTTAGTCCTGGTTTAGTCCCAGTTTAGTCCCGGTTTAGTCCTGGTTTAGTCCTGATTCAGTCCCAGTTTAGTATTTGTTTAGTCCTATTTGTTTAGACCTGCTATAGTCCTGGTTTAGTCTTGTTTAGTCCTGGTTTAGTCCTAGTTTAGTCCTGGTTTAGTCCTGGTTTAGTCTTGGTTCAATCCTAGTTTAGTCCTGGTTTAGTCCCAGTTTAGTCCTGGTTTAGTCCTGGTTTAGTCCTGGTTCAATCTTGTTTAGTCCTGGTTTAGTCCTGGTTTAGACCTGGTTTAGTCCTGGTTTAGTCCTGCTTCAGTCCTGGTTTAGACCTGGTTTAGTCTTGATTTAGTCCTAAAACACTAAAATATAACAAACAAGAGTAAAAACATCTGAAAACCCGTGTCCATAAACATTCTAATCTATTATCTTATTAATACTAATGTATTTTAAAGCCACAGTACGTAACTTTCTATCAAAGAAACTGACCAGAGAAAAGATGTTAAAATGAAAAACTGCCATCTTCATAAACCCGACTCTCCCGTGGCCTGGACCAGGTCTGTTTTTGAGGAGGAAATATTAAAACTCTCCCTCCACTTCTCCACTTTCTTCATATTTTGTGTTTTCATGTATTAGTCATAAGTATTTTCATTAATTAGCAATAATGACGAGTGTGATCTTGTGACGCAGACGAGATAAATGTGGAAAGTGTGAAAAACGCAGCCCGGCTCCAGAGGTCAACACACAAATCGGTCATTTTGTCCATTTGTTAAGGATAAAAATGTGTTTTTATTTTAGGACAAACACAAAACGGCCGCTGTGATTAAGAACGGGAGAGCGATTATGTTTTTAATGTATTCATCCATTTATTAGAGAAACAGATCTGCGGTTAGAACGGACGATTTCGGTGCAGGTCGAGGTTGGCGTATGAAAAAAAAAAAAAAATTTAAATTAAATGACATGAAAATGTGGCAAATGATAATTATTTTTGTAATCTGTCAGTGATATATTATTATTATTATTATTATTTTAAAGTTTTATTTATTACTTTTTTTTTTTTACTAGTTACAAATATTCCAAATACTTTGTACTTCTACTTTATTATTATTTATTATTATTTTGAAGTAACGCTGAGTACAGTTTTTTGCCATGGTGCCCTCAGATACTCGTTTTTCGCAGGTATTGATACTAAAAAAGTCGCATTGACAGGACAGAGCAGAACCTGAAGGTGTTTAGAAAGATCTGGACCAAATCAGGTCTAGACCAGGACTAGACCAGGACTAAACCAGGACTAGACCAGGACTAGACCAGGACTAGACCAGGACTAGACCAGGACTAAACCAGGGATTACACAGACATAAGGCCAGTGTTCTTGTAGTGTTCTTGTAGTGTTCTTGTAGTGTTCTTGTAGTGTTCTTGTAGTGTTCTTGTTGTAGTGTTCTTGTAGTGTTCTTGTAGTGTTCTTGTACTGTTCTTGTAGTGTTCTTGTAGTGTTCTTGTACTGTTCTTGTAGTGTTCTTGTAGTGTTCTTGTAGTGTTCTTCTAGTGTTCTTGTAGTGTTCTTGTACTGTTCTTGTAGTGTTCTTGTAGTGTTCTTGTAGTGTTCTTGTACTGTTCTTGTAGTGTTCTTGTACTGTTCTTGTACTGTTCTTATAGTGTTCTTGTAGTGTTCTTGTAGTGTTCTTGTAGTGTTCTTCTAGTGTTCTTGTACTGTTCTTGTAGTGTTCTTGTACTGTTCTTGTAGTGTTCTTGTAGTGTTCTTGTACTGTTCTTGTACTGTTCTTGTAGTCTTCTTGTAGTGTTCTTGTAGTGTTCTTGTACTGTTCTTGTAGTGTTCTTGTACTGTTCTTGTAGTGTTCTTGTAGTGTTCTTGTACTGTTCTTGTACTGTTCTTGTAGTCTTCTTGTAGTCTTCTTGTAGTGTTCTTGTACTGTTCTTGTACTGTTCTTGTACTGTTCTTATAGTGTTCTTGTAGTGTTCTTGTAGTGTTCTTGTAGTGTTCTTCTAGTGTTCTTGTACTGTTCTTGTAGTGTTCTTGTACTGTTCTTGTAGTGTTCTTGTACTGTTCTTGTACTGTTCTTGTACTGTTCTTGTACTGTTCTTGTACTGTTCTTGTACTGTTCTTGTACTGTTCTTGTAGTGTTCTTGTAGTGTTCTTGTACTGTTCTTGTAGTGTTCTTCTAGTGTTCTTGTACTGTTCTTGTAGTGTTCTTGTAGTGTTCTTGTAGTGTTCTTGTAGTGTTCTTGTAGTGTTCTTGTACTGTTCTTGTACTGTTCTTGTAGTGTTCTTGTAGTGTTCTTGTAGTGTTCTTGTACTGTTCTTGTACTGTTCTTGTAGTGTTCTTGTAGTGTTCTTGTAGTGTTCTTGTACTGTTCTTGTACTGTTCTTGTAGTGTTCTTGTAGTGTTCTTGTACTGTTCTTGTAGTGTTCTTCTAGTGTTCTTGTACTGTTCTTGTACTGTTCTTGTAGTGTTCTTGTAGTGTTCTTGTACTGTTCTTGTACTGTTCTTGTAGTGTTCTTGTACTGTTCTTGTAGTGTTCTTGTATTGTTCTTGTACTGTTCTTGTTGTATTTTTCTTGTCGTGTTCTTGTAGTGTTCTTGTTGTATTGTTGCTGTTGTTGTATTATTCCTGTTGTACTGTTCTTGTACTGTTCTTGTAGTGTTCTTGTAGTGTTCTTGTAGTGTTCTTGTACTGTTCTTGTAGTGTTCTTGTAGTGTTCTTGTACTGTTCTTGTACTGTTCTTGTACTGTTCTTGTACTGTTCTTGTACTGTTCTTGTACTGTTCTTGTACTGTTCTTGTAGTGTTCTTGTACTGTTCTTGTAGTGTTCTTGTAGTGTTCTTGTACTGTTCTTGTAGTGTTCTTGTAGTGTTCTTGTACTGTTCTTGTACTGTTCTTGTACTGTTCTTGTAGTGTTCTTGTACTGTTCTTGTAGTGTTCTTATTGTACTGTTCTTGTAGTGTTCTTGTACTGTTCTTGTAGTGTTCTTGTAGTGTTCTTGTACTGTTCTTGTAGTGTTCTTGTAGTGTTCTTGTACTGTTCTTGTACTGTTCTTGTACTGTTCTTGTACTGTTTTTGTATTGTTCTTGTATTGTTTTTGTACTGTTCTTTTATTGTTTTTGTATTGTTCTTGTAGTGTTCTTGTACTCTTCTTGTAGTGTTCTTGTAGTGTTCTTGTAGTGTTCTTCTAGTGTTCTTGTAGTTTTTTTGTACTGTTCTTGTAGTCTTCTTGTAGTGTTCTTGTAGTGTTCTTGTACTGTTCTTGTAGTGTTCTTGTACTGTTCTTGTAGTGTTCTTGTAGTGTTCTTGTACTGTTCTTGTACTGTTCTTGTAGTCTTCTTGTAGTCTTCTTGTAGTGTTCTTGTACTGTTCTTGTACTGTTCTTGTACTGTTCTTATAGTGTTCTTGTAGTGTTCTTGTAGTGTTCTTGTAGTGTTCTTCTAGTGTTCTTCTAGTGTTCTTGTACTGTTCTTGTACTGTTCTTGTAGTGTTCTTGTACTGTTCTTGTACTGTTCTTGTACTGTTCTTGTACTGTTCTTGTACTGTTCTTGTAGTGTTCTTGTACTGTTCTTGTAGTGTTCTTGTAGTGTTCTTGTACTGTTCTTGTAGTGTTCTTGTATTGTTCTTGTACTGTTCTTGTACTGTTCTTGTAGTGTTCTTGCTGTGTTCTTGTAGTGTTCTTGTACTGTTCTTGTACTGTTCTTGCTGTGTTCTTGTAGTGTTCTTGTACTGTTCTTGTACTGTTCTTGTAGTGTTCTTGTAGTGTTCTTGTAGTGTTCTTGTACTGTTCTTGTACTGTTCTTGTAGTGTTCTTGTACTGTTCTTGTAGTGTTCTTGTAGTGTTCTTGTAGTGTTCTTGTAGTGTTCTTGTAGTGTTCTTGTACTGTTCTTGTAGTGTTCTTGTAGTGTTCTTGTACTGTTCTTGTAGTGTTCTTGTACTGTTCTTGTAGTGTTCTTGTACTGTTCTTGTAGTGTTCTTGTACTGTTCTTGTACTGTTCTTGTACTGTTCTTGTAGTGTTCTTGTACTGTTCTTGTAGTGTTCTTGTACTGTTCTTGTTGTACTGTTCTTGTACTGTTCTTGTAGTGTTCTTGTTGTATTGTTCTTGTTGTATTGTTGTATTGTTCTTGTAGTGTTCTTGTTGTACTGTTCTTGTAGTGTTCTTGTAGTGTTCTTGTACTGTTCTTGTACTGTTCTTGTAGTGTTCTTGTAGTGTTCTTGTTGTACTGTTCTTGTAGTGTTCTTGTATTGTTCTTGTACTGTTCTTGTACTGTTCTTGTAGTGTTCTTGTACTGTTCTTGTAGTGTTCTTGTACTGTTCTTGTTGTACTGTTCTTGTAGTGTTCTTGTTGTACTGTTCTTGTAGTGTTCTTGTACTGTTCTTGTACTGTTCTTGTACTGTTCTTGTAGTGTTCTTGTACTGTTCTTGTATTGTTCTTGTACTGTTCTTGTACTGTTCTTGCTGTGTTCTTGCTGGAGTGTTGTTGCAGTACCTCGTTGCTCCAGTAGTTGGCAGTAGAAGACTGTGGCTGTGGCTCGGGGCTCCAGGAGGACACACCTCCACAGACCTGACACCACAGTTCATTTTCATCTAAATAATGGGATAATGTGTTTATTAGAGGCACTACAGTCTCATTTAGAAAACGCTCACAGTGGAGGTGAGATGTTCTCCACGGCCTTCAGAGCACGTGAGGAGAAACATTAAAGAGAGAACAAAACAAACACCAAATGAAAAGCTATGGGAGAATCTGGAAACAGAAAAACATCCGTCTGGTTTTACATGAGACAAAAGAACCAGAAGTCCAGTGTGTCCTGCATTAGCACCAGGTTATTTCTGTGGTGAGATCCTCGTCCAGGTCTGAGCCACAGCAACAGAAACGTTTAATTCTGTCACCAGAAACGTTTTCACTCGTCCAAAAGGCGTTTTCAGTTCTGGTCAGTTCTGGTCAGTTCTGGTGAGACAGTGACACAGCCGTATCTCTAGATCTTTCTTTTTAAACGCAGATATGGAGAAATAAAAACGCTTTTGTGGTTATAATACTTCATTGTCCCTCTAACAGATTCTGATCCAAACCAAGATTAAACTAGGACAAAACTAGGACTAAACCAGAACTAAACCAGGACTAAACCAGGACCAAACTAGTACCAAACCAGGACTAAACTAAGACTAAACCAGGACTAAACCAGGATTAAACCAGGACCAAACTAGGACTAAACCAGGATTAAACCAGGACCAAACCAGGACCAAACCAGGACTAAACCAGGATTAAACCAGGACCAAACTAGTACCAAACCAGGACTAAACTAAGACTAAACCAGGACTAAACCAGGATTAAACCAGGACCAAACTAGGACTAAACTAGGACTAAACCAGGACCAAACTAGGACTAAACCAGGATTAAACCAGGATTAAACCAGGACCAAACCAGGACTAAACCAGGACTAAACCAGGATTAAACCAGGATTAAACCAGGACTAAACTAGGACTAAACCAGGACTAAACTAGGACTAAACTAAGACTAAACCAGGATTAAATCAGCACTAAACCAGGATTAAACCAGGACTAAACCAGGACTAGACCAGGACCAAACCAGGACTAAACTAAGACTAAACCAGGATTAAATCAGCACTAAACCAGGACTAAACCAGGACCAAACTAGGATTAAATCAGCACTAAACCAGGACTAAACCAGGACTAGACCAGGACTAGACCACGACCAAACCAGGACTAAACTAAGACTAAACCAGGATTAAATCAGGACTAGACCAGGACTAAACCAGGACCAAACTAGGATTAAATCAGCACTAAACCAGGATTAAACCAGGACTAGATCAGGACTAAACCAGGACTAGACCAGGACTAAACTAGGGATTACACGCCTAAGGACACTTTTTTTTAATTACGATCGTGGTATCAAAATCAGTATTGAGTCTATTCCTTAGTATCAATTTTTTTTTCTGTTAATTTTATCGCCAGGACAACACTTCTCTGTCCAGCTCTGAACATAAACAACGGCAATTTTCCGATGTTAAAAACCAGCCAGGCAAACAAATTTATGTTTTTCTTTAAGTGTATTTAATTAGAGTTATTACATCCTCCTTTCATTTTCACTGTAACAGATTCTGACCTTTGCATTTGACCCATCGCAGGGACCCATTCCCAGCTCGTACCTCGAGGATGTTTTGAGCTTCTCCACCGCCGGGTTCTATGGGAGTGTCACAGCCTGAACTTTTGACCTTTCACTTGGCGTGTGACCTTTGGTTTAATTAAATTTGGTGTCATAATTTTTTAATTTACAAAAAAAGAAAAAAAGCAATTTTTTTTTTTTAAATCAATAATATGTGTTATTAATAAATATTCTAACCTTCAGTCAGTGTTGTTTTTACTTTTGTTTTATTAAAAATCTCATTGTGCCACAGAAATACTAGTTTATACAGTGTATAGTCAAATAATCGAGAAAAGTTTACAGAAAATAAAATAAAAAATTCGACAAATGTCTTTCCACTCGAGCCCCAAATGCAGGACACGGGACGACTCCAGCTCCTCAAAAACAGACCTGGAACAGACCTAAACCAGGTCTAAACCAGGACTAAACCAGGACTAGACCAGAGATTACACAGATATAAGGACATGTGGACCAGGGCCTAAACCAGGTCTAAATCAGGTCTAAACCAGGACCCAAGAAAACAAAAAGCAAATTGTGTTTTTTATCAAATATGTGTGTTATTAGGACACGGGACGACTCCAGCTCCTCAAAAACAGACCTGGACGTGTGTTTTGTTTGAGTAACTCTTTATTATTCGTCTGTTTACATCATAAAAACACAGTGAAGCACTTCCTGTATTCCCACATGATGACATCACAAGGTGGAACAGAGTGTTTTCCGTTTGAGAGAAGCCTGAACTATTTAACTCCCACATTTGAACCCCCCTCGTCACTCGTCCAGTTCAGACGGTGGAAGTTCTGACACAAACGGCTGATAACGCAGGTGAGCGCTCTAATCCCCCTGCCCCCGCAGAGCCGCTCTATCGCCACTCACCTGCCCTGCTCCTGTCGCCTTATCGGGCCCCGGTGACGGGTCCGGGGGAAGTGTGGACAGCTCGGGAGGCCAGAGGACGGGGTGCAGGAGAGGAGGATGTGTGGCGGTGATTGTGGAGGTGAAGGGGCCACTTTAGTCCTGGTGCTTCTCTCCTCGGTGTCCTTCCTGTAAGTGCGACTGAAGAATGGACTGGACCTGATAACGCGAGGAAGACTCAATCCTAACCAAGGTTATTGTAGTTAACGAAACAAATGAAAAAAACTGAAACTGAAACTGAAAAAATATGTACTGAAACTGTATTGTGTGTTTACAAAACTAACTGAAATTATAGATAAACTAAACCAGGACTAAAGTAGGACTAAATCAGGACTAAAATAGGACTAAATCAGGATTAAACTAGGACTAAAGTAGGACTAAATCTGGACTAAAATAGGACTAAATCAGGACTAAAATAGGACTAAACAAGGACTAAAATAGGACTAAACAAGGACTAAAATAGGACTAAACAAGGACTAAAGTAGGACTAAATAAGGAATAAAGTAGGACTAAATCTGGACTAAACTAGGACTAAATCAGGACTAAAATAGGACTAAATCAGGACTAAAGTAGGACTAAACAAGGACTAAAATAGGACTAAACAGGACTAAACAAGGACTAAAGTAGGACTAAACAGGACTAAATAAGGACTAAAGTAGGACTAAATCTGGACTAAACTAGGACTAAATCAGGACTAAACAAGGACTAAAGTAGGACTAAACAAGGACTAAAATAGGACTAAACAAGGACTAAAATAGGACTAAATCAGGACTAAAATAGGACTAAATCAGGACTAAACAAGGACTAAAATAGGACTAAACAAGGACTAAAGTAGGACTAAATAAGGAATAAAGTAGGACTAAATCTGGACTAAACTAGGACTAAATCAGGACTAAAATAGGACTAAATCAGGACTAAACAAGGACTAAAGTAGGACTAAACAAGGACTAAAATAGGACTAAACAGGACTAAATAAGGACTAAAGTAGGACTAAATCTGGACTAAACTAGGACTAAATCAGGACTAAACAAGGACTAAAATAGGACTAAACAAGGACTAAAATAGGACTAAATCAGGACTAAAATAGGACTAAATCAGGACTAAACAAGGACTAAAATAGGACTAAACTAGGACTAAAGTAGGACTAAACAGGACTAAATAAGGACTAAAGTAGGACTAAATCTGGACTAAACTAGGACTAAATCAGGACTAAACAAGGACTAAAGTAGGACTAAACAAGGACTAAACCAGGACTAAACAAGGACTAAAATAGGACTAAATAAGGAATAAAGTAGGACTAAATCTGGACTAAACTAGGACTAAATCAGGACTAAATAAGGACTAAAGTAGGACTAAATCAGGACTAAACAAGGACTAAAATAGGACTAAACAAGGACTAAACAAGGACTAAAGTAGGACTAAACAGGACTAAATAAGGACTAAAGTAGGACTAAATCTGGACTAAACTAGGACTAAATCAGGACTAAACAAGGACTAAAGTAGGACTAAACAAGGACTAAAATAGGACTAAACAAGGACTAAAATAGGACTAAATCAGGACTAAAATAGGACTAAATCAGGACTAAACAAGGACTAAAATAGGACTAAACAAGGACTAAACAAAGGCTAAAATAGGACTAAACAAGGACTAAAATAGGACTAAACAAGGACTAAAATAGGACTAAATAAGGACTAAATAAGGACTAAAGTAGGACTAAACTAAACTAAAAAAAAAAAAAAAAAACGATAACTGAAACTGTGTTGTGTGTTTACAAAACTAAAACTAACTGAAATTCTGGATAAATGTCTCTTGGTTTTGTCCTTTTTTGGAGTTGGTAAATGTGGAAGTTTTGGTGTGTATTTTTATTTGTTTTGGCACTTAAGGCTGCAGCTTGTGGACGCTTTGGCTGTTGTGGGGGTAAAACCTGAAGAAATGTTTTAAAATTAGATTTGTTTGTTGTAAGTTTGAGAACACAAATCTTTCTTTTTTAATCCTGAACTTGACAAATAACCCAAAGTATAACCCAAAAACTAAAACTAAGAAAAACTAAACTAAAACTATCAGAGCCTCTAAAACCTAATTAAAAGTAACTGAATTAGAGGAAAAAAAGTCAAAACGAACTAAAGCTAAACTAAAATGAAAAATCCCAAACTATTACAACCTTGATCATGACTCAGTTGAAAATTGTGAATATTGTTTTGAAGATATAATGAAAATAAATCAAAGAAAAAAGACTGTAGCTGCTTTGGCTGTGTTCAAAGTGTAAAACGTCCTCAAAAGTGACTCTTGTGAGATTTTTTTTCATTCACACATGTTTGATTAACACTTTATTATTATTATTCTGTCGACATGTTTTTGTTTTGTTTCATTATGTTGAAGAATCCTGCTTGTCTAGAGAGTTCAAAATGGTTTGTTCATTAAAAATAGTCTAAAAAGAGTCTCCAAATTAAAGGAAAATGGGAGAGGGAACTTGCAATTGTAATTTCTGAAGACGCATGGCAAACTGTGATAAATATTTATTCATCTTCAATATGTCTAAGAATTTAAAATTGTCCATAGATTGCATTGGTCGAAAGTGAAATTGGCTAAATTTAAATCCAATTTTGAGCCTAATTGTTCTGTTCAAAGCTAACAAAGTTGTGGGAATGTATACATTTCTCTCTGACGCACTGAAGATTAATATTGAACCGGTTGCCATAACAGCAATATTTGGTAATATACCACAACTGAACGCTACAAAATATAAAGATGTGTTTGCCTTTCCCACGCTCACTCCCGCAGACTCATACTGCTTAAATGGAAAGAAAAATACCCTCCATCTTTTAAGTTCTGGTTTATTGATCTTTTCCATCATTTAATATTAGAGAAAATAAGATACTCTGTAAGAGGATGTGTCGACGTGTTTTTTCAAATCTGGCAACCTATTTTGGACCAGATTCAAAAGGTAGATCCCTCACTTATACACGAATAACAATTCATGTACATCTGTACTTTTTTTTTGGTGGTGGTGGTGGTGGTGGGTGGGGGGCTTATAAAAAAATACAAAAATATGACTGTGTATATTTATATATATATATATATATATATATGTGTGTATGTATATATATATATATATATATATGTGTATGTATATATATATATATATATATGTGTATGTATATATATATATGTGTATGTATATATATATATATATATATATATATATATATATATATATATATATATATATATATATATATATATATATATATATATATATATATATATATATATATATATATATATTTTGTCTGACTTGATTTTCAAGAAAAACACTAAACTAGGACTAAACCAGGATTAAATCAGGACCAAACTAGGATTAAACCAGGACCAAACCAGGACTAGACCAGGACTAAACCAGGACTAAACCAGGACTAAACCAGGACCAAACTAGGATTAAACCAGGACCAAACCAGGACCAAACCAGGATTAAACCAGGACTAAACCAGGACTAGACCAGGACTAAACCAGGACTAAACCAGGACTAAACCAGGACCAAACTAGGATTAAACCAGGACCAAACCAGGATTAAACCAGGACTAAACCAGGACTAAACTAAGACTAAACCAGGATTAAACCAGGACCAAACTAGGATTAAACCAGGACCAAAACCAGGACCAAACCAGGATTAAACCAGGACTAAACCAGGACTAGACCAGGACTAAACCAGGACTAGACCAGGACTAGACCAGGATTAAACCAGGATTTAACCAGGACCAAACCAGGATTAAACCAGGACTAAACCAGGACTAAACTAAGACTAAACCAGGATTAAACCAGGACCAAACTAGGATTAAACCAGGACCAAACTAGGATTAAACCAGGACCAAACCAGGATTAAATCAGCACTAAACCAGGACTAAACTAAGACTAAACCAGGATTAAACCAGGACTAAACCAGGACTAGACCAGGACTAAACCAGGACTAGACCAGGACTAGACCAGGACTAAACCAGGACTAAACCAGGACTAAACCAGGACTAAACCAGGACCAAACTAGGATTAAACCAGGACCAAACCAGGATTAAACCAGGACTAAACCAGGACTAAACTAAGACTAAACCAGGATTAAACCAGGACCAAACTAGGATTAAACCAGGACCAAACCAGGACCAAACCAGGATTAAACCAGGACTAAACCAGGACTAGACCAGGACTAAACCAGGACTAGACCAGGACTAGACCAGGATTAAACCAGGACTAAACCAGGACTAAACCAGGACTAAACCAGGACCAAACTAGGATTAAACCAGGACCAAACCAGGATTAAACCAGGACTAAACCAGGACTAAACTAAGACTAAACCAGGATTAAACCAGGACCAAACTAGGATTAAACCAGGACCAAACTAGGATTAAACCAGGACCAAACCAGGATTAAATCAGCACTAAACCAGGACTAAACTAAGACTAAACCAGGATTAAACCAGGACTAAACCAGGACTAGACCAGGACTAAACCAGGACTAGACCAGGACTAGACCAGGACTAGACCAGGACTAAACCAGGACTAAACCAGGACTAAACCAGGACTAAACCAGGACCAAACTAGGATTAAACCAGGACCAAACCAGGATTAAACCAGGACTAAACCAGGACTAAACTAAGACTAAACCAGGATTAAACCAGGACCAAACTAGGATTAAACCAGGACCAAACTAGGATTAAACCAGGACCAAACCAGGATTAAATCAGCACTAAACCAGGACTAAACCAGGACTAAACTAGGACTAAACTAGGACTAAACCAGGACTAAACTAGGACTAAACTAGGACTAAACCAGGACTAAACCGGACTAAACCAGGACTAAACCAGGACCAAACTAGGACCAAACCAGGATTAAACCAGGACTAAACCAGGACTAGACCAGGACTAAACTAGAGATTACACGCATAAGGACACTGTTTTTTTTTTATTTTTTATTATGATCGTGGTATCAAAATCAGTATTGAGTATTGAGTCTATTCCTTAGTATCAATTTTTTTTTCTGTTAATTTTAATAAGATAAGATACTCTGTAAGAGGATGTGTCTTTTTTTTTTTCAAATCTGGCAACCTATTTTGGACCAGATTAAAAAGGTAGATCCCTCACTTATACACGAATAACAATTCATGTACATCTGTACTTTTTTTTTGGTGGTGGTATAAACAAATACAAAAATATGACTGTGTATATTTATTTATTTTTTTTGTCTGACTTGATTTTCAAGAAAAACACTAAACCAGGACTAAACCAGGATTAAATCAGGACCAAACTAGGATTAAACCAGGACCAAACCAGGACCAAACCAGGATTAAACCAGGACTAAACCAGGACTAGACCAGGACTAAACCAGGACTAGACCAGGACTAAACCAGGACCAAACCAGGATTAAACCAGGACTAAACTAGGATTAAACCAGGACCAAACCAGGACCAAACCAGGATTAAACCAGGACTAAACCAGGACTAGACCAGGACTAAACCAGGACTAAACCAGGACTAAACCAGGACCAAACTAGGATTAAACCAGGACCAAACCAGGACCAAACCAGGATTAAACCAGGACTAAACCAGGACTAGACCAGGACTAAACCAGGACTAAACCAGGACTAAACCAGGACCAAACTAGGATTAAACCAGGACCAAACCAGGATTAAACCAGGACTAAACCAGGACTAAACTAAGACTAAACCAGGATTAAACCAGGACCAAACTAGGATTAAACCAGGACCAAACCAGGACCAAACCAGGATTAAACCAGGACTAAACCAGGACTAGACCAGGACTAAACCAGGACTAGACCAGGACTAGACCAGGATTAAACCAGGATTTAACCAGGACCAAACCAGGATTAAACCAGGACTAAACCAGGACTAAACTAAGACTAAACCAGGATTAAACCAGGACCAAACTAGGATTAAACCAGGACCAAACTAGGATTAAACCAGGACCAAACCAGGATTAAATCAGCACTAAACCAGGACTAAACTAAGACTAAACCAGGATTAAACCAGGACTAAACCAGGACTAGACCAGGACTAAACCAGGACCAAACCAGGATTAAACCAGGACTAAACCAGGACTAAACCAGGACTAAACTAGGACTAAACCAGGATTAAACCAGGACCAAACTAAGATTAAACCAGGACCAAACCAGGATTAAACCAGGATTAAACCAGGACTAAACTAGGACTAGACCAGGATTAAACCAGGACCAAACTAGGATTAAACCAGGACCAAACCAGGATTAAACCAGGATTAAACCAGGACTAAACTAGGACTAGACCAGGACTAAACCAAGACTAAACCAGGATTAAACCAGGATTAAATCAGGACTAAACTAAGACTAAACCAGGACTAAACCAGGACCAAACTAGGACCAAACCAGGATTAAACCTGGACCAAACTAGGACTAGACCAGGACTAAACCAGGACTAGACCAGGACTAAACTAGGATTAAACCAGGACCAAACTAGGATTAAACCAGGACCAAACCAGGATTAAATCAGCACTAAACCAGGACTAAACTAAGACTAAACCAGGATTAAACCAGGACTAAACCAGGACTAGACCAGGACTAAACCAGGACTAGACCAGGACTAGACCAGGACTAGACCAGGACTAAACCAGGACTAAACCAGGACTAAACCAGGACTAAACCAGGACCAAACTAGGATTAAACCAGGACCAAACCAGGATTAAACCAGGACTAAACCAGGACTAAACTAAGACTAAACCAGGATTAAACCAGGACCAAACTAGGATTAAACCAGGACCAAACTAGGATTAAACCAGGACCAAACCAGGATTAAATCAGCACTAAACCAGGACTAAACCAGGACTAAACTAGGACTAAACTAGGACTAAACCAGGACTAAACTAGGACTAAACTAGGACTAAACCAGGACTAAACCAGGACCAAACTAGGACCAAACCAGGATTAAACCTGGACCAAACTAGGACTAGACCAGGACTAAACCAGGACTAGACCAGGACTAAACTAGGGATTACACGCATAAGGACACTTTTTAAAAAAAAAATAATGATCGTGGTATCAAAATCAGTATTGAGTATTGAGTCTATTCCTTAGTATCAATTTTTTTTCTGTTAATTTTAATAAGATAAGATACTCTGTAAGAGGATGTGTCTTTGTTTTTTCAAATCTGGCAACCTATTTTGGACCAGATTAAAAAGGTAGATCCCTCACTTATACACGGACAACAATTCATGTACATCTGTACTTTTTTTTTTTGGTGGTGGTGGGTGGGGGGTTATAAACAAATACAAAAATATGACTGTGTATATTTTTATATATTTTTTTGTCTGACTTGATTTTCAAGAAAAACACTTTGAAAAAAAGAAAGAAAAAAAAAGAGTCTGTTTTATTGATAAATGGACAAAATGTTGTATGTTCCACCATGTTCCGAATATGAACTGAGCATGGGGGCACTTCCGGCTCCATCAACTCTGACTCCAATTTACTTCCTTTTTTCATACATTGTTTATTTGGTTTTCACTTTTTCAATAGAGAAAAAAACAAAACAAAAAATGCACACAAACATTGCCAATGCACAGTAAGTAAAAAAACAACAACAACAACAATTGTTTGCACCTTTTAAATATCATTTGCACTTAATTTTACTGTTTACAACTATTGCACTTTACATTTGATATTTTACTGTTATTTTACTCTGGACGTGTGCTGCTGACCTCTTGGCCAGGTCACCCTTGTAAACGAGGTCTTGATCTCAATGGGTTTTTACCTGGTTAAATAAAGGTTAAATAAAAATAAATAAAAAACTTGCACAACAATGTCTAAAGAATTACAATAAGAAATTAGTCCTTTGACGTTTGAGGTTAAGTCCTCTGTTTCATACTGAATAATCTATAAAAGGTCCCTAAATTTTCGTGAATTTATCTCACTGATCTGACAGATTGTACCGAATCTCTTCAAGATAAAGACACGACATTGTATCGTTTAACCATTGATGAAAATGTGGAGGTCTCGTGGCCTTCCGTTCCCTCAGAATTCTCTTCCTCTTTGCGATAATCATGCCAAACATAACGGTTTGCTGAATTGCCTGGGAGTGTGTCACCACAGTGAGAACATCAGGCAAATGAAAACTCTCAGACCAAATCTTTTTGAGTACAGGACACATAAAAATAAATGACCTGATGAACCATTTCTCTCTACATCGACATCAACTCCAATTCACTTCCTCCTGAAAAACCATCAACCCTCTCTAAGCAACTGCTGTGAGCCTCGTCATTTTTGTCTTAAAACATTCGTATGAACCCACTCCACACAATCCTGGGCTTTTCATTTCGCTATTTTGTCCCCAAATCAAGATATGGACATTGACTGTGTGCACATGGACAAGTGTAATCCGACTGCAAACGGATTGGGATCGTATTGAATTCATGTGCACAGGCTAAAGATCGTACAGGGATTGGTTTCCCGAATCCGATTGGAACCCCTGGCTTAGGCCGATAGTAATCCGCTCGGTGCTGCCTTGTGCATGATATCAGATCGGATTGGCGTACTGCGCATGTGCGGGAATTTTCGCCAGGGATTTCACCCGGAAGTGGCAGGAGGCGCCAACGCCGTCATAAGTAGCGACTGTTGCCGGAAAAGTCAGACGAAATCATGGCTGCGAAGAAAGAACGGACAACACGTACACCAATGCTGCTCCGTCAAACTCCTCGAGCGCCATCTTTGTAAACCGCCACATAGTTTGTTGTGTTTTTATTGAGTCGCCGTCACCCGGAAGTAGTTGGACGACAGCGCCACATAGTGTAGTGGAGCCGGCCAGGTCGCTGACCATTATCCGATTACACAAGTTCCATGTGCACTTGGATTATAGGACAGACCACCCGCCGAGTAACGGGATCGGATTTGGAGAAATCCAATCTGATCCTACCATGTGACCGCAGTGATTGATAACCAGACCCTTTCTTTCCTCAAGGTGCTCAAGCAGTAGGTTTCCCTGGTAAACAAGCTCCTGATTTCCAGTTATGGATCTCGGTTTCAAATTTGCCCCAATAACCTGCCAGCCCCGATGAGCTTCATTTGACTGTGGTGGCGTCACACTCCCTCGGTCGACTTCTTTAGAGTCTGTGGGTAACCTGTATTTTATTAGGCTCGTTATGAGTCGTTCTAATGATACGGAGATAAACCTCATAAAGATTCAGCTTCGTTTTTTTTTTCTCTGATGTATTTTCACCGAACGCAGGATCTAAAATAGACCGTGACAAACTGCACGGCTTAAACCTGCAGGAAACCACACGTTGGAAACCCGTTCCTTCAGACCTGTCCTCTGCCTGACCACAGCTCCTCTCCCCTCACCTCGCTGACCATTTAGCTTTAACAAGTGCTCTCCCACTTAATGAAATTTCCCCGTCTGGACTCAAATTTCTGCGATTCATCTTCCTGTCCCCTGCTCTCCGGCTCCTCGCGCTCTCACCGCTTAATAACGGCTCCTCCACGGCGCCGCTCCACCCAACGCTCCATTTATCGCTCTTTTTCTCCGGCGCGTTCACCTCTTTAATTTGTGTGTAATGGTATGCACGGGGGCACGGGGAGGACGTGCGCGAAGATCGATCAGCGTTTTTAAGTTTATCTGATCTCCAAACACTCTGTTCCACCTTGTGATGTCATGAAGTGGTAGTTTTCAAGTGAATATTTCCTTTTACTGCACCTTTAGTTCAGGAGAGTTTGGCTGTTCAGAACTGAAATCAACCAAATCATTCGTGTGAAGGTGAGTTTAAAAACACAGTGGAGCACTTCCTGTATTGGCACGTGACATCACAAGGTGGATGAGAAAGTGTTTGAGCAGACCTGGGCATTTCAAGGCCCGGGGGCCAAATACGGCCCGCGAATCGACTCTGACCGGCCCGCGAAAGGTCGCTTGAAATTAAGGAAATAAAACCTACTTTCAGAATTGTCCATAATACATTTGTCCTGATACATTTGTACTGATGATCATCTGTGGGACTTCACATCTCCACCTCAAACATGAACCTGACTCTGATGCACTTGTTAAAGCTCAACCGAGGCGACATTTCTCTCACTGATCAAGAAAAAAAAACAGTAAACATGCAACTTTGACTTTTTCTACAGTTTGACAGTTGGACAAAAAAATCTTGTGACATTTCTTGTATTATATTATTTGGCGTGTTTATTTTGGCCTGTTTTAGTCCTGGTTCAGTCCTGGTTTAGTCCTGGTTTCGTCCTGGTTTAGTCCTGGTTTTGTCCTGTTTTAGTCCTGGTTTAGTCCTGGTTTAGTCCTGGTTTCGTCCTGGTTCAGTCCTGGTTTAGTCCTGGTTTAGTCCTGGTTTTGTCCTGTTTTAGTCCTGGTTTAGTCCTGGTTTAGTCCTGGTTTCGTCCTGTTTTAGTCCTGGTTTAGTCCTGTTTTAGTCCTGGTTTAGTCCTGGTTCAGTCCTGGTTTCGTCCTGGTTTCGTCCTGTTTTAGTCCTGGTTTAGTCCTGGTTCAGTCCTGGTTCAGTCCTGGTTCCGTCCTGTTTTAGTCCTGGTTAAGTCCTGGTTTAGTCCTGGTTTTGTCCTGTTTTAATCCTGTTTTAATCCTGTTTTAGTCCTGGTTCAGTCCTGGTTCAGTCCTGGTTCAGTCCTGGTTCAGTCCTGGTTCAGTCCAGTTTTAGTCCTGACATTGTGGTGTCTTAATACAAAGTTAAAGTTAAACTCAGAAAACATTGTGGGGTTAATGTGACTGAAAAAGAGTTTCAGATATTTCACGTTTACCTTTGTTTTGAATTATTTTACTGAATAAATTCAGTTTCTATAAAGCCTCACTCTCTCATGACTTAATAATAACACAAAGTTCAGCTTTATTGTCAATTCTGCCATATGTGTTCATGTGTTCAACATACAGTGAATCGAAATTTCGTTTCTCTCTGGCCTAGTGCAAAAAGACAGTGTACAAAATACAACATAAAGACGAAACAAAACAAAAAACTAAGACAAAAATATAAAAGAATCTAAAATTTAGAATCTAAAATCTAAACTCTGAAAGTTGTGCAACAGAATAAATAAATACCTATTTACAGATGTCCAGCTTCTGTAAACAATCACATTTACTGATTTCAACGTAGAAATAAAATGAATAACCTGAGTAGACTTCAAACTTTTGGCCATCCACAATATTTTCTGTTTCTCATTTGGCCCCTGGGGAAAAATAATTGCCCCCCCCTGTGTCTGAGAGAAGAACTAAGAACCTAAATCTGCAGGTTTTGTGCATTAAACGTGTGAATGAAACCAAAAACACAACTCCAGGTGTTTGTGACGAGGAAACGACAATAAAAAAAACATGGATTATAAAATGGAATAATAGATTTATTTTTTTAAAACAAAAATCCGGTCACATTTCTCGTTGGTTTTCTTCGGCGCGTTCACCTCTTTAATTTGTGTGTAATGGTATGCAGGGGGGCGGGGGGGCTCACACAACATTTGCCTAAGGCTCCAGCGTGAAGATCGATCAGTGGTCTTAAGTTTATCTGATTTTTATCACCGGAGCCGACAGGGGGGCAGGTCGATGCGCCGTGCCCGCGTCAAGTTGACCTTTTCAGGGACGGCGTGGTGCGAGCTCCCCCCGGGACCCCCGCGGTCCCCTGTCACAGCATGAGTGGCACGAGTCTGTTGGGCTCAACGACAAAGTGTTCGGAGACGTCTGTATCAGCGGCGGCCGGCCGACAGGGAGCGCCTGACGGGGGGAGCGCCTGACGGGGAGCGCCTGACAGGGACCGGCCGCTGTATTTAGAAACTGTCCTTTGGCTGTGACATTTTCCCGATGATCGCGGATAATTTATGCAGCGGTGCAAAAATGAAAGCTAATAGAGTCATTAGGCGCTGATTCAGGCCCGAGTCCGCTGGAAAGTGGATCTGTTTGTAAAACGATTCACTCACAAACAACACAACACAACACAACACACACTACAACACACACTACAACACACAACACACACCACAACACACACCAGACTACACACAACACACCAGAGTACACACAACACAACACACTGATTCAGGCCCGAGTCCGCTGGAAAGTGGATCTGTTTGTAAAACGATTCACTCACAAACAGCACAACACAACACACACTACAACACACAACACACACCACAACACACACCAGACTACACACAACACACCAGAGTACACACAACACAACACACTGATTCAAGCCCGACTCCGCTGGAAACTGGATCTGTTTGTAAAACGATTCACTCACAAACAACACAACACACACTACAACACACAACACACACCACAACACACAACACACACCAGAGTACACACAACACAACACAACACACTGATTCAGGTCCGCTGGAAACTGGATCTGTTTGTAAAACGATTCACTCACAAACAACACAACACAACACAACACACACTACAACACACACTACAACACACACCAGAGTACACACAACACAACACACACTACAACACACACCAGACTACACACAACACAACACACACCAGACTACACACAACACAACACACACTACAACACACACCACAACACACACTACAACACACAACACAACACACACCAGACTACACACAACACAACACACAACACACACCACAACACACACTACAACACACAACACAACACACACCAGACTACACACAACACAACACACACTACAACACAGAACACAAGACAACACACACCACAACACACACCAGACTGCACACAACACAACACACACCACAACACAGAACACAACACACACCAGAGTACACACAACACAACACACAACACAACACACACCAGAGTACACACAACACACTGATTCAGGTCCGCTGGAAACTGGATCTGTTTGTAAAACAATTCACTCACAAACAACACAACACACACCAAACTACACACAACACACTCCACAAGACACAACACAACACACACGAGACTACACGCAACACACCAGAGTACACACAACACACAACACACTGATTCAGGCCCGACTCCCGCTGCAAACTGGATCTATTTGTAAAACAATTCACTCAACAACACTACAACACACAACACACACCAGAGTACACACAACGACCTGTTAGACATGGCAAATATGGGCTTTTGGAGTGAGATTATTTTTAAAGTTGCACAGGGGCGAAAAAAATCGGATTTGGGTCACTTCAGGCTGCAGTGTGAAAGTTGCCCAAGATATGTGCTCCTAAAACCGATACATATCCGATCTTTTGGCATGCAACTTCAGTCTGAACGGCCAGGTCGCGTTCATCCGACCTGGGCGTGTTTCCTCCAGCGAGAGTGGTACAAGTCGGCGCTCACAAATGTACACAAACGTTCTTCTCGTCATGCGAAAATAAACTCTATATGTATATGAACGTATCAGTGAAGCGGCGAAGCACATAGCAATCCCACCACTCCGCACCAACACGTTCATTTCTACGGACGTTGCTACCGCTGCCCCACAAAACGCCGTGGCCAAAAACCTTCTCCTTCTCCGTCTCCTCCTTAAAACAAATAAGCTGTACATGTTCTGGCTCCGGTACGACAGCAACTTTAGGCGACTTCCGTAAACACTGAGCACGCTCGCTGCACGTGACCTCGTCGTGTCCTCCAAGGCGCATGCGGGACACTTTTGGGGGGTTTAAAGTTCACACTGGAGATCACATACAAGTCGCATTTAATTGGAAATGTGAACGGCCTCGCAAAAAAATCGGAATTGAGCATTAAGCCCTGCAGTCTGAACGTATCCATACGGGATCGACTGACACTCTGCCTGCGATCGACTGGTTGGGCACCCCTGCACTACAACACACACACAAACATCACAACACAGGTGTGGAGTTTAAAAACACAGTGGAGCACTTCCTGTATCACCACATGATGACATCACAAGGTGGAACAGAGTTGAGAAAGTGTCTGAGGGAAGATCTGAGCCTGAATCTGCAGGTTTGTGTTCAACGTGAAACAGAAGAACTCCAGGTGTTTGTGACGAGGAAAAAACATTCACACTTTGGTTCATTTGACCAAAATCAGAACGTTTCTTCACTGCAAATTCTCTGATCGGGCCAAGATTTTAAAACTTCTATCTTCGTTTTCAGGTTTATTATCGACTTACGAGTTCTGACACGGCTTCGGTCTACTCTCGAGGGAGTTTATTTGAAGAGAACTTGTCGAGTTTGGCGTAAATGGAGAATCTGTAGAGAAAAGCGCAACATAAAACCGATCCATTACCGTGATGTGAAGTTCAGGACTGAGTCGGTTGCTTCAGAAGCTTCTTAAAGTGAAAGGTTCAAACTGGATCATGTTTTTAAAAGAACCTTCAGAGGCTTTTTCTAATTTTTTCTAATTTTTCCACTGATCAATGAAGCACCCACACAGAAATGAACACAGAAGTACACAGAATTGTACAAAAAACCTGTATTTTTAATAGTAGCGCATCATTTCAGTCAGTTTTCAGTTAGAACTTTGGCTCTTTTATGGGATTATGGGATTTTTATTGGGTCTTTTTTAATATTTATGTGTGAGAAGTGATTTCAGATGTGTTCAAAATGGTCCAAACTGAGAGTGTGTTTACCCTTTGGAACGCTGCAGGATCTAAATAAAACACTGCTGTACAAGAATAATAATATTAATCATAAGAATCATAATAAAAAGCTGTTTTTAAGATGTCAAATATGTTTTAGTGCATAAAGCTCTCACTGGTGTGGCCTGTTCTGCTTCTGTGCTGGGTTTAGGCTATGTCCCATTACTCTGTCTTAGAGGTAAGATCTTAAGCCCGAGCCCGACCCGACCCAACTGTCGGTAAATGTACCCTCTGCAGAAACAAATATAAAAGATGTAAATGTTTATACAGTCTTGTTTAACTTAGATTTCGTTACAAAAGACAGGCTTTAATTTGTTATCATAAATCACCCCTCCTCCTCCCGAGTCCTCACAAATAAAATATGAAATTTCGGGTTTGCTTCGGGCTCGGGCAAATCAAGTTAATTGGTCGGGCTCGGGCCGGGTCGGGCTTAAATACCCGCGGGCCGGGTCGGGTCGGGCTGGATTTTTTAGGCCCGATCTTACCTCTACTCTGTCTTCAAAAGATCAAAGTTCAAAGTCAGCTTTATTGTCAATTCTGCCATATGTGTTCAACAGTGAATCGAAATTTCGTTTCTCTGGCCAAGTAGTGCAAAAAGACAGTGTACAAAATACAATATAAAGACCTATCTAAGACAAAAATCTAAATCTAAAACTAAAATCTAAGATCTTAGATCTAAAATCTGAAAGCAGTGCAACAGAATAAATAAATACCTATTTACAGATGTCCAAAAAATGTGCAGTGTGCATCAAAAATGTGAAATGGAAGATGCAGCAGTGAAATGGTGATGTGCAGTAGAATGTGCATTGAAGTTAAGATAAAAATAAATGTGCAACAGTAGAAATTCTAGTGCAATAACAGTAACAAACAACAGTAGTAAAAAAATGTGCAACAGTCGTCTTTAGCAGCAGTTTTTGAAGTGTCTAGAGTGATACATCAGTGTTCGCAGGAGAGGTCCACACTGATGTGCACCCCCAGGAATTTGGTGCTGCTCACCCTCTCTACAGCAGCACCGTTGATGGACAGTGGGGGGTGCTGGGTGGGGCCTCTCCGGAAGTCACCTCACTCCTGTAGTTTGTCTCATCGTTATTAGAGATGATCAAAGGAGAAGTTTCAATTTGTCAACTGGACAAAGTTTGTTTGGTTGAAAACGTTTCGCCGCTCATCCGAGAGGCTTCGTCAGCTCTGGCCCTCATGCTGGTTAGACCCTGTTTATATCTAGCTGCAAGGGAGGGGCTAACTACCCTGAACAAAGCTCTGAACCTATCCCAGCTACTCTCTTTTGTTTTACGAATTCCTCTGGCGTCTTGTATTAGCATATCTATAAGCCCGCTCACTACACTGAAACAACTCTGAAACCATCAGCTAATCTGTCTCTTTGTATTTCAAATTTCTCTGGCGTCCAATTCCCTATTCAAGACAACGACCCTCTCCACCCCTCTGCAATGGCTTGTCTGTCCTAATGATTCTTTGTTTGAGAATCGAATTATAGATGGGAGACAAGTTGTGTCTAACTCCCCCATTTCTGTTTAACGACGGATTCTCTTTTTTGAGCTTTGTTCAGGGTAGTTAGCTCTTCCCTTGCAGCTAGATATAAACAGGGTCTAACCAGCATGAGGGCCAGAGCTGACGAAGCCTCTCGGATGAGCGGCGAAACGTTTTCAACCAAACAAACTTTGTCCAGTTGACAAATTGAACTTCTCCTTTGATCATGGATTCTACCTGGACGACTGAGGGACTTTTCACGCGTTATTAGAGATGAGACCCACCACAGTCGTATCGTCCGCAAACTTCACCATGTGATTGGTGCTGAAGGCTGGTGCGCAGTCGTGGGTCAGCAGAGTGAAGAGCATCGGACTGAGCACACAGCCCTGGGGGACTCCTGTGCTCAGTTTAATGCAGCTTGAGGTGTTTCTGCCGACCCGCACTGCCTGTGGCCTCTCACTGAGGAAGTCCAGCAGCCAATTCCACAGTGAGGTCTGAAGGCCCACGTGGTCTAGTTTGGTGATGAGCTGCTGTGGGATTATGGTGTTGAACGCTGAACTGAAATCTATGAACAGCATTCTCACATACGAGTCCTTATTGTCCAGGTGGGTGAGGGCTGGGTGAAGAGCAGAGCAGATTGCAGATTGTCTTACCCCTACATCTTTATCTACGTCTTTGTCTTGCCCCTCGATACCGAGCTGAGAGGGCTCGGGGTACGAATGTTCCCCTAAGAAATGGGACACCACTCGATTCCCGTTCGCGTCATCGTCCCTCGCCTCTACCTGAGCTGCTACGTCTACAGAGGCGACGACAACTGACGCAAACAAACATAAACAAATGTCAAGGATTATCGGGGACCTCAGCTCCACAAAAAACTAGCTTGTTTATACATGAAAGTTCGATGAAAACGATAACGTCGACTAAACAGACGCCGCGACAACAGTTCACTAAAAGTAACGTAGAACATAAGCGTCATAATTGTAAACCTGCTAAACTGTTAATGGATAATTCCGACTGCTGAAAATACATTTATGAGACTCCTTTCATTTTTTTTTTTTGTAAATTTTGTTTCGTTGCCATGATACCGCGGTGAAATCTTGAATAAACCTTTGGGACAGATTATTTTCAGAGTTTGCCTCCTGCTTAAGACCACACTGGCCATCTTCCCCACAGGTCATTTTCTCATAGATTTAAGTGTTTATTTCTTTTCTGCACTGTTCTTGATCCACAGAAAAGTTCACTCGGGGTGCTTTCATTTCTTTCCCGTTCAAACGAAGCCACATGTTCTTCCCACTGAGGTCGCGTCGGATCCATAACTCTTCTGATTTGTGTTTACTTAGCATTAGCCGTTAGCGCGTTCCGCTTTAGCGGCGAATGCGCGGCGGTGTGTGTTTGTTAAATGGCGTGTGAGGCCAGAATAAAATCTACAGGGTTAATGTAGCGCGCTCGTTCCACCCGCTTTTGTGCCAACGCCGTGCGATTATAACATGAAAAGTTTATGAGCATTGATCAGGGCTCGGCCCCGGCCCGAGCGCGCACCCCCTCACGGGGCCATTCTAACGGCGAACTGATGGATGTGCAAAGATCTCCAATAACACGCCCAGGCCAACTGTACTCCACACCAAAACATACTTCATACAACTGTACAACAACTCACAATCATGTTACAGATAATACTCCCTACAACTGCACGACAACTCACCCTGATGGAACAGATAACTCTATGTCAGGAGTGTCAAACTCATTCTGGTCCGGGGGCCGTATCCAACCGACTTCGATCCCAAAGGGACCGGATCAGAAAACTCATGGCAAATATACCCCAAAAATAGCAATAAGTCCAAATATTTGTCCAGAGAAACACAAATCTATTACAGAGGTCTTTTTTATTTGACTCTTTCTTTTACAAATTATAATATTATGAACAACCTGAAACTTTAAGAAAAATGCAATTTCAACAATCAATCAATTAACCAATCAAACATTATTTATAAAGCGCATTTCATACAAAAAAAAGTAACACAAAGCACTTGTAACACAAACATACAGGTTTCCCATTCACCTCTTTGAACAAATAGGAATTACACTCAACAAAAATATAAACGCAACACTTTTGTTTTTGCTCCCATTTTTTATGAGATGGACTTAAAGATCTAAAATTCACTCCAGATACACAACACTACCATTTCTCTCAAACATTGTTCACAAATCTGTCCAAATGTGTGACAGCGAGCACCTCTGCCCCGCCGAGACAATCCACCCCACCTCACAGGTGCGCCACATCAAGATGCCAATCCGACATCATGACCAGTGCACAGGTGCGCCCCAGACTGCCCACAATAAAAGGCCATCCCGAAATGTGCATTTTTTTTTTTACTTTATTGGGGGTCTGGGGACTCAGAACCAGTCAGTATCTGGTGTGACCACCATTTGCCTCATGCAGTGCAACACATCTTCTTCACATAGAGTTTATCAAATTGTCAATTGTGGCCTGTGGAATGTTGGTCCACTCCTCTTCAATGGCTGTGTGAAGTTGCTGGATATTAGTGGGAGCTGGTACACGCTGTCGTATACGCCGGTCAAGCACATCCCAAACATGCTCAATGGGTGACATGTCCGGTGTCCGGTGAGTATGCTGACCATGCAAGAACTGGGACATTTTCAGCTTCCAAGAATTGTGTACAGATCCTTGCAACATGGGGCCGTGCATTGTCTTGCTGAAACATGAGGTGATGTTCATGGATGTATGGCACAACAATGGGCCTCAGGATCTCATCACGGTATCTCTGTGCAATCAAAATGCCATCAATAAAATGCACCTGTGTTCTTCGTCCATAACAGCCTTTGAAGAGGAGTGGACCAACATTCCACAGGCCACAACTGACAATCTGATAAACTCTATGTGAAGAAGATGTGTTGCACTGCATGAGGCAAATGGTGGTCACACCAGATACTGACTGGTTCTGAGTCCCCAGACCCCCAATAAAGCAAAAAAAAAAAAAAAAAATGCACATTTCGGGATGGCCTTTTATTGTGGGCAGTCTGGGGCGCACCTGTGCACTGGTCATGATGTCGGATCGGCATCTTGATGTGGCGCACCTGTGAGGTGGGGTGGATTGTCTCGGCGGGGCAGAGGTGCTCGCTGTCACACATTTGGACAGATTTGTGAACAATGTTTGAGAGAAATGGTAGTGTTGTGTATCTGGAGTGAATTTTGGATCTTTGGGTCCATCTCAGGAAAAATGGGAGCAAAAACAAAAGTGTTGCGTTTATATTTTTGTTGAGTATAGTAAATTTTTCTTGGAAAATCCTGCACTCGGCGTCCGTCGATGGTCCTTTAAGAGCGTTTGGAAAGAGGCGAGTCTTCATTTGTGCTGCTCTGGTGGGAGGGGCCACGTACAGAGGCGCTGGAGATGCTGCTATGCTAAACTGCACAGAAAATTACTAATATTTTAATAGAAAATTAAAATATAATTAAAATATTTGAATAGAAAATCACCCAAGGGCCAGATTAAAGGTCTTGGAGGGCCGGATCTGGCCCCCGGGCCGCATGTTTGACACCCCTGCTCTATGTCCTGTCAGTCATCATCTTTGCACTGTTTTCATTATGATTTATTCTATATTGGGCAGTTTTTTTTATTTTTTATTACTTATTTGTATTTTATTTTTCCTTGTACATACACATTTATCTGATTATATCTTATTTGACAACATCCATCCATTTTCTTCCTCTTATCCGGGGCCGGGTCTAATCGGGGACTCCCAGACTTCCTTCACCCCAGACACTTCCTCCAGCTCCTCCGGGGGGACCCCAAGGCGTTCCCAGGCCAGCCGGGAGACATGGTCCCTCCAGCGTGTCCTGGGTCTTCCCCGGGGCCTCCTCCCGGTGGGATGTGCCCGGAACACCTCCCGAGGGAGGAGTCCAGGAGGCGTCCATAACAGATGCCCAAGCCACCTCAGCTGCTCCTCTCCACGTGGAAGAGCAGCGGCTCTACCCCGAGCTCCTCCCGTGTGACTGAGCCCCTCATCCCCTCATCATTTAATCCTACCTGTAACTTTGTATTTTATTATTTTTTATTATGTATTTTTTTTATTATATTGTTTACCTTTTCCCCTGCACTTTTTGCAACACTTTTTTACCATGTACTATTATTGCTGTTATTAGTACTTCTGACTATCTTAGCGAGTCAACGGTTCTTCTGATCCTAAACATTTCATTGCATTGTTGACCCTGTGTCGATCCTGCACATGACAAATAAACAATCTTGAATCTTGAATCCAAGGTGAGGATAGAAAACTCTGCCTTTTCGACGCAGCTCCTTCTTTACGATCATACGATACGATTTTACACCAGTCTCTTGCTATTTCTGCTACTTATTTATAATTTATTACCATTTCTATATTTTCTCTGCTGCTGCTTTTTCCCTTTGGATCAATAAAGTCTAAATCCAAGACTGTTTCTAAAGTGCTGAACATAAAAAATAATAAAAAAGTACAATTTAATACAATAAAACAGAATAAACCAACAGAATAAAAACACATAAAAGTCAAATAGGCCCCTGAGAATAAATAAATAAAATCAATAAAAACAAAAAACAATTTAAAACGTCCAGTCTGACACGTGCACGCTCCCACACGTGCACGCTCCCAGTGTGACACGTGCGCGCTCCCAGTGTGACACGTGCGCGCTCCCAGTGTGACACGTGCACGCTCCCAGTCTGACCCAGTCTGACACGTGCACGCTCCCAGTCTGACACGTGCACGCCCCCAGTCTGACACGTGCATGCCCCCAGTCTGACACGTGCACGCTCCGAGTGTGACACGTGCACGCTCCCAGTCTGACACGTGCACGCCCCCAGTCTGACACGTGCACACCCCCAGTCTGACACGTGCACACCCCCAGTCTGACACGTGCACACCCCCAGTCTGACCCAGTCCGTCACGTGCCCGCCCCCAGCCTGACACGTGCACACCCCCAGTCTGACCCAGTCTGACACGTGCACGCCCCCAGTCTGACACGTGCACACCCCCAGTCTGACCCAGTCTGACACGTGCACGCCCCCAGTCTGACCCAGTCTGACACGTGCACACCCCCAGTCTGACACGTGCGCGCTCCCAGTCTGACACGTGCACACCCCCAGTCTGACACGTGCACACCCCCAGTCTGACACGTGCGCGCCCCCAGTCTGACACGTGCACACCCCCAGTCCGACACGTGCACACCCCCAGTCTGACACGTGCACACCCCCAGTCTGACCCAGTCTGACACGTGCACACCCCCAGTCTGACACGTGCACGCCCCCAGTCTGACACGTGCGCGCTCCCAGTCTGACACGTGCGCGCTCCCAGTCTGACACGTGCACACCCCCAGTCTGACACGTGCGCGCCCCCAGTCTGACACGTGCGCGCCCCCAGTCTGACACGTGCGCGCTCCCAGTCTGACACGTGCGCGCCCCCAGTTTGACATGTGCACGCTCCCAGTCTGACACGTGCGCGCTCCCAGTCTGACACGTGCACACCCCCAGTCTGACACGTGCACACCCCCAGTCTGACCCAGTCTGACACGTGCACGCCCCCAGTCTGACCCAGTCTGACACGTGCACGCCCCCAGTCTGACACGTGCACGCTCCCAGTCTGACACGTGCGCGCTCCCAGTCTGACACGTGCACGCTCCCAGTCTGACACGTGCACGCTCCCAGACTGAGACAAACTTTATTGATCCAGAAGGGAAATTATTTGGGTCCAGTCGCTCACTCATCAAATATAATCAATAACAGAGGGTAAAAAGGAAAGAAGTAGATGGAAATGAGGAAAAAAATATATATAGATGGAATAGCAACCAAAGAGCATAACAGAATTATATACATAAAAATAATGATAATAAATATATATGTACAAATCAGATTTAAATAGAAAAGTAGTACCAATCAATCAATCAAACATTATTTATAAAGCGCTTTTCATACAAAATGTAACACAAAGCGCCTTACAGTGGTTAAGGATTAGAAGATTGACTTTTATTGATCTCACACAGGAGAAGTTGTTTCTATATTTGACCCGGGACCATCCCCATGATTTTGTTGTTTAGGCTTGGTCAGGACCTCAGCTGGAGGATTTTACCTGGAGCATGTTTGGGTTGGTGGGGGAAACCGGAGTGCCCGGAGGAAACCCACCCAGACACGGGGAGAACATGCAAACTCCACACAGAAAGGCCTGGGTGACCCGAACCTTCTTGCTGTGAAGCATGAGTGCTAACCACTCAGCCACCGTGCTGCCAGAGGAAGAAGAAACAAAACAAAAAAACAGGCAAACAAACAGACAAAAAAAACAAACAAACACACAAACAAATTCACTCAAAGGCCAAGCTAAACAGGTGAGTCTTGAGCCACTCTTAAAAACATGAACGTTCTCTTTGGCCCTGAGCTCCTCCGGCTGTTCCACAGACGAGGGCCGTAGTCCTGAAAAGACGCCTCTCCGTGAGTCTGTGTCCGGACTTTGGGAATGACCAGGAGCTGCCGGAGGAGCGCAGGGTCAGTGAAGGTTCATAAGGGGAAAGCAGTTCTGAAAGATAAGAAGGCCCAAGACCATTAAGACATTTAAAAACCAGTAAAAGAACTTTAAAATCTATCCTGACACTCACAGGGAGCCAATGCAGAGATTTTAAGACCGGTGTAATGTGGTCCTGCCCTCTGGTCCTGGTCAGGACACGTGCTGCTGAGTTTTGTAATAATTGCAAACCTGAAATCCTCTTTTTGGGAAGAGCAGAGAGCAGGACATTACAGTAGTCTATACGACTGGTGACAAAAGCATCAGTGTCTCCGTGTTGGCCTAGTCAAATATAAAAATATAATATATAGATGTACAATACCAGCTGTATACAGTTGCTATAAACAGATGTAATGTGCAGATATGATGAGAGAGGAGGAGAGCGCTTTGGACAAGAAATAATAATACAAAAAAATTACAAAACGATAGTGTATTTTTAATAGTAATGCATCATTTCAGTCACTTTTCAGTTAGAACTTTGGCTCTTTTATAGGATTTTTATTGGGTCTTTTAATATTTATGTGTGAGAAGTGATTTCAGATGTGTTCAAAATGTTCCAAACTGAGAGTGTGTTTACCCTTTGGAACGCTGCAGGATCTAAATAAAACACTGCTGTACAAGAATAATAATATTAATCATAAGAATCATAATAAAAAGCTGTCTTTAAGATGTCAAATATGTTTTAGTGCACAAAGCTCTCACTGGTGTGGCCTGTTCTGCTTCTGTGCTGAGTTTAGTCTTGGTTCAGAGTTGATCTGTGCAGAAAAGTATAGAAAGAAAAAGATTTGGTTCTTTAAAAAAATGAGATCCAGTTCCAACTGTTGGCATTAAAGGAAAAGTAACGGTTTATTTACAATCTGAGCCTTCTTTCGGTAATAAAACAAGTAGTTTTACTCACCCATATCACTTTGGTGTCATATGGAGGATTTCCGGAACTGTTTTAGATTAGCATTAGCCTAGCGCAACTTCTAGCCATAGCTCGGGGCATATAATATATTCCCCGAGCATGTAATATGCCCCGTGCGGGCTCCAAATAACACAAACTTTAGCACTTTTCAAATCATAGAAGCCCGATGTCTTAGTCTACGATTTCGTTTCAGTCAAAAGTGGCCTCTAATCCGAGATTTATCCATAGTTTCATGTTTGGGTCCCGGGAGCTGAGAGCACAGTCCGCACATGCGCACTGGCGTCCTCATCTACTCGAAACTATGGATAAATCTCGGATTACAGGCCACTTTTGCTTCAAACGAAATCGTAGATTAAGATATCGGACTTCTATGATTTGAAAAGTGCTAAAGTTTGTATTATTTGGAGACCGCAAAGTAATGCCCCGAGCACTCAAGTTAACGGATACGCTACAACATAACTTCTACGAAACTGCTCAAATTGACACCAAAGTGCTATGGGTGAGTAAAACTACTTGTTTTATTGTCGAAAGAAGGCTCAGATTGTAAAAAAACGTTATACATTATACAACCAAGTGTATACCATATACATACGTGTATATGTATGTGTGTGTATATATATATATATATATATATATATATATATATATATATATATATATATATATATATATGTATATACATATATGTATATATATATATATATATATATATGTATATATATATATACGTATATATATATATGTATATATATATATATATATATATATATATATATATATATATATGTATATACATATATGTATATATATATATATATATATGTATATATATATATACGTATATATATATGTATATATATGTATATATATATATGTATATATATATACGTATATATATATATATACATACATATACACACTACACATATACATACACATATATACACACATAATTTTAAGAAATAATGCTTCAAATTAAAACAAGTAAATAATACAAAAAAATAATAATAATTTAAAAAAAAACTAAATAAAAAAATGTCACACTCTAATTACACAGCTATCATTTCCTAAGATAGTTCATTAAATTTAAGTGAATAATTTTTGCTATATACACGGTTACGTTGTTTTAAGCTGCATTGTTTAACTTTTCTGGTGGACCATCAAACGCTTTTCTCCATGGAGATGTTATTACTTTGTCTGGAATGTTCCACAGTATGGCATTAAACCTTTCTATCTTCATGGAGACCAAACCAGACCAAGTTACAGGTCAGATCTGTGGAGAGGCGACCTCGCTCACAGTCAGAATGTCTGTTTTTGTTTTTCGAGGTATTTTTGATCTCTAAAACCACCTGTGATTGAATAAATGTAAAGTAGAGCTGTTTAATGTCACACTGTGGAACATTCCAGACAGAGCAGTGACATACAGTCTCCATAGAAACGAGTAGGTGACGGAACCCCGACCCAAAAGTGACACAGTGCAGCTTTTACGTTTAGCGGTCTCCAAACAAGTATTAAACCAAAGTGATGTCGATCTACTGGAGCTGCATCATCGCGCCGCTCCCCATCGGCTGTACACTCCCTTCAGAATCAGGAAGTGTGCTGTTAGCATGCTAGTTGTGTTTAGCTTTAAAATGACGGCAAAACTCTGCTCCTGGGGGGAAAAACGGTCAGGATGCCAGGAATGTGTTCAGAATCTGAGGAGAAATAAATTCAAACTAGTTCTGCTTTTCACATTTTTAAAGTCTGGTTCACGACTTGAGCTTTTAACTCTTCGCCGGCGTTGTAAATATTTGACCGACCGTTTAAATGGACCCACAGTATCGGTTTATATCGGATCTTAAATCTGGGCTGGAGCAGACTGTTTTATGTCAGGGCCGTTTGTGATTCACGGACTCGACAAATCATAGAGCCAATAGTATCATACCAGCTTATCTTCGGACTTCTTTATCTGATCTGGAGTCGCCGTGAACCCGTCTGTACTGTAGTTCTGTTTGTCTTTTATTTATTCTTTGCTTATGGGAGAAGAAATGCCTTGGAGTAGCGTCACAAATATCCTTGGGACAAATATCCAACTGTGATCTCATTCATGTGTCCATATATTTTGTCTTCCTGTTGAGGCTATAACCAATATCTGTTGATTTACTTGCATTTCATTTTACGATTTTGGTAATTTCTCCATAACCAACTCAACTGAACTGCTAAATGTAACTAGCCCGGGTTTGTTTTATTTAGTCTTTGTTTAGTTTAAAGGTCCCATGGCATGAAATTTTCACTTTCTGAGGTTTTTGAACGTTAATGTGAGCTCCCCTACCCTATTTAGGGGTCCCCCATGGTTAAAAGTTGCGAAATGTGTAAACTGAGCATTTGCGATCCTTTTCTGCGTTAGAAAAAATCAGAACTCAAACGGGCGATTTTGAACAAGGCACCTGATTGACGTCAGATCGAAAAAAGAAATGCAAATGCAGTTCCACCCCCGTCTGTCTGTACTCAGCGTCTCTGTAAATCACGCCCAGAGAGTTTGGACTGCGAATGCGCTAGGCAATGCGAAATGCGTTTTTTTATTTGCCTGGAGGCACGTCCGAGTGTTTCTAGGCTCGGAAGTCCTTTATCTGAGCCTCTGGACCTTTGAACAGCAGTGGTTTAATTTTATTTTCTGTGGAAATGTGTTTTTTTTTTTCCAATGGAACGCTTCAAATCTCTCCCCCCGTGCAAAAACACGGAAATGGATCAGCTGAGAGCTAGAGCGGAGAGCGGAGAGTTTGGCCACGCCCCCACCCTCTACTATAGGCCAGCTCTTTTCTCCTCATTTGCATTCAAGCAACAACGCCCATTATGGAGTGTTCAGAGAGAGAAAAATGACTCTTTCTCATCTTATCTCTGTTTCTCATGCACTGAGTGTTGATTTTGAAGAAGGATTCATTTACAGTATTAGGGAACCATTAAGGAGCCATATAAAAGCATCAAGAAGAACCATGTCATGGGATCTTTAAAGGTTGTATCGTGGATTCAAACTGTCAATGAAAGATCAAAATATCTTTATAGAGATGCAACAGCCTTGTAATTCTGATAACAAGAATGAAAATCCATCAGCTGTGGACGTGGTGGGCCAGATAAGCATTAGGTTGTTAATCAAATTCCCTGTTTCTAGTGTAACTGACTCGCCGTCGCTGGAATTTCGTGGTTTACGTTCGCCTCTCACGCATTCCACATACGCAAGACGCCGTTTACTCGACCAACGCAGCGGTTCTTAGCGGCTTTTTCCATCTGTAGCTTCCTTGGAGTTTGCACAAAGTTTGTTTGTGAAAAGAAAGAAAGTTCGTTTATGAGGTTGCTGAAAGAAGAAGAGAAGGGGAAAAGGAGCGAAGCCAAACTAAGGTGATTCTTGGAGATTCCTTCCAGCGATGGTGTGGACTGAGCAGAGGAAGGGTCTAAAGCAGGGGTGTCAAACATGCGGCCCGGAGGCCAGATCCGGCCCTCCAAGACCTTTAATCTGGCCCTCTGCTGATTTTCTATTACAATATTTTAATTATATTTTAATTTTCTATTAAAATATTGGTAATTTTCTCCACAGTTTAGCATTGCAGCGTCGCCAGCGCCTCTGTGCGTGGCCCCTCCCACCAGAGCAGCACAAATGAAGACTCGCCTCTTTCCAAACGCTCTTAAAGGACCATTGTTTTGACTGTCGACCGTGACACCCTCATCAGCAAAATGTCAAAAATGAGAAAAGTGGACGACGAGTGCAGGATTTTCCAAGAAAAATTTACTAATTCCTATTTGTTCACAGAGGTGAATGGGAAACCTGTACGCTTGTGTTGAAATTGTGTTTTTGTTAAAGTTTCAGGTTGTTCATAATACTATAATATTTAGTAAAAGAAAGAGTTCATCAAATTAAAAAAAAAGACTTCTGTAATAGATTTGTGTTTCTCTGCACAAATATTTGGATTTATTACTATTTTTGGAGTATATTTGCCATGAGTTTTCTGATCCGGCCCCTTTGGGATCAAAGTCGGTTGGATACGGCCAGGGCTGGACTGGGACACAAAAACGGCCCTGGCATTTTTGGCTTAGACCGGCCCCTCATAATTAGTCCTGGTTTAGTTCAATCCTGATTTAGTCCTGGTTCAGACTTGATTTAGTCCTGGTTTAGTCCTGGTTCAAATCCTGATTTAGTCCTGATTTAGTCCTGGTTCAGACCTGATTTCGTCCTGGTTTAGTCCTGGTTCAACCCTGATTTAGTCCTGGTTTAGTCCTGGTTCAAATCCTGATTTAGTCCTGATTTAGTCCTGGTTCAGACCTGATTTCGTCCTGGTTTAGTCCTGGTTCAATCCTGATTTAGTCCTGGTTCAGACCTGATTTAGTCCTGGTTCAGACCTGATTTCGTCCTGGTTTAGTCCTGGTTCAACCCTGATTTAGTCCTGGTTCAGACCTGATTTAGTCCTGGTTCAGACCTGATTTAGTCCTGATTTAGTCCTGGTTCAGACCTGATTTCGTCCTGGTTTAGTTCTGGTTCAACCCTGATTTAGTCCTGGTTCAGACCTGATTTAGTCCTGGTTCAGACCTGATTTAGACCTGATTTAGTCCTGGTTCAACCCTGATTTAGTCCTGGTTCAGACCTGATTTAGTCCTGGTTCAGACCTGATTTAGTCCTGATTTAGTCCTGGTTCAGACCTGATTTAGTCCTGATTTAGTCCTGGTTCAGACCTGATTTCGTCCTGGTTTAGTCCTGGTTCAACCCTGATTTAGTCCTGGTTTAGACCTGATTTAGTCCTGGTTTAGTCCTGGTTCAACCCTGATTTAGTCCTGGTTTAGTCCTGGTTCAGACCTGATTTAGTCCTGGTTTAGTCCTGGTTCAACCCTGATTTAGTCCTGGTTCAGACCTGATTTAGTCCTGGTTTAGTCCTGGTTCAACCCTGATTTCGTCCTGGTTTAGTCCTGGTTCAACCCTGATTTAGTCCTGGTTCAGACCTGATTTAGTCCTGGTTTAGTCCTGGTTCAATCCTGATTTAGTCCTGGTTTAGTCCTGGTTCAGACCTGATTTAGTCCTGATTTAGTTCTGGTTCAATCCTGATTTAGTCCTGATTTAGACCTGATTAGTCCTGATTTAGACCTGATTAGTCCTGGTTTAGACCTGATTAGTCCTGGTTTAGTCCTGGTTTAGTCCTGGTTTAGTCCTGGTTTAGTCCTAGTTTAGTCCTGGTTTAGTCTTGGTTCCTAACCTGATTTAGTCCTGGTTTAGTCCTGGTGCAATCCTAATTTAGTCCTAGTTTAGTCCTGGTTTAGTCCTGGTTCAGTCCTAAATTGTGGGCCTGTCTCTAAGAAAAAAAAACAAAAACAAAAACGGCATCAGCCCCTAGGACTGTCGGCCCACCGGGAAAATGCCCGGTATGCCCGATTACCAGTCCAGGCCTGGATACGGCCCCCGGACCAAAATGAGTTTCACACTCCTGAATTAGACTTAGACTGACTTTATGTATCCACAGAGGAAATTACATAAATTAATTAGGTCCTAGTAAATGAAAGGTTTAACTTTAGAGTCTTGAAGTGTGAAGTTACCTGAACATCTGACCTTTAAAGTAACGGAGAACTTTACCTGGGGGAGCTACAAAAGCAGTTCAGCACACGTATGTTTCTGTTGCTTTCGCCTAATTTGAGCACTAATTATTTTTTTGTAAATATGTTTTATTTTTGCCACGGTTGCCACAGTGATTATGAATACATTTTTGTTAGGGAAATGTTCTGCTTGAGAACACATGGGCCAGCTTCCCCACGCTGATAATGATCCATAGAACACACCAGATTTATGTTCGCGTTTATGGTGACATTTATGGTGACGTTTACAAATGACTTTTCCGCTTTTGCCAAAATAACTAAATGTACTGTATTTATATGGGATATGAATTTATATTTTCACATCTTAAAGGAATCCCAGAGGAGGACAGGTTGTGTTCTGTGTGATTTAAGTGTGGTGGAGGATGGACTTCATTTCGTGTTTTATTGTCCAGCATATCATGATTTAAGAAGTGAGAAGATTCAACAGAAGAAGAAGAACCCTGGTTTGTTTTGGTTTTCTGACGGACAAATGTTCTATTGGAGATTTGAAAATGACGTACTGCACATGCGCGGGAATTTTCGCCAGGGATTTCACCCGGAAGTGGCGTGTTTGTGTAAGTAGAGCGTGCTCTCAGTTTACTAAATCGCGCGCTCGTTTAAATATAACGTGCGCTCGTTTACCTAAATTGTGCACCCTGGTTTACTAAATCGTGCGCTTGCTGTATGAAGTCGTGCCCTCGTCAATCTAAAACGCGCTCGTTTAAATTTGATCAAAATGTGAACACGAGATGTATAAAATGTGTGCTCGTTTTGAAATCGTGGCCGCGCTTTAGTAAATTGTGCTCACGAGATTTATAACATGGGCACGACTCAATTTTAGCGAGCACACAGTTTTAGTAAGACGACTCCACGATTTAGGTCAAGGGTGTCAAACATGCGGTCTGGGGGCCAGATCCGGCCCTCCAAGACCTTTAATCTGGCCCTCAGCTGATTTTCTATTCAAATAATTTAATTACATTTTGATTTTCTATTAAAATATTGGTAATTTTCTGTGCAGTTTAGCATAGCAGCGTCTCCAGCGCCTCTGTACGTGGCCCCTCCCACCAGAGCAGCACAAATGAAGACTCGCCTCTTTCCAAACGCTCTTAAAGGACCATCGTTTTGACTGTCGACCGTGACACCCTCATCAGCAAAATGTCAAAAATGAGAAAAGTGGACGCTGAGTGCAGGATTTTCCAAGAAAAATTGACTAATTCCTATTTGTTCAGGAGGTGAATGGCAAACCTGTACGCTTGTGGTGAAATTTCATTTTTCAGGTTGTTCATAATATTACAGGGGGTCCTCGGGTTACGACGTTGATCCGTTATTATGACGCGTCGTAGCCCGAATTTCGTTGTAAGTCGGAATTTGACTTTGATCTTCCAACCAAAGCACCAATAACCTTTCCATCTCAATAATTAGACCACTACGCTGCTTGGTTATCACTGCCGCTTTCATAGGAGCAGATCAGAGCCCACATCAGGTACTTCCGCCCACATCGGGCACGCACACGAGGCCGTCTTCTTCTCCCTACAACCACAACAGAGCGTATTCTTCCGCCATGCGCCGCGCGCCGTTCGTGTTTGTTTACGTCGCTTACCACGCTAAACGGAATGACGCGTAATTTTATTTTATTTTTTTAATGGAGGCGCGTTCGTAACCACGAAACGTCGTAAGTCGAGACCGTCGTAACCCGAGGATTCCCTGTATAATATTTTGTAAAAGAAAGAGTTCATCAAATAAAAAAAGACTTCTGTAATAGATTTGTGTTTTTCTGCACAAATATTTGGACCTATTGATATTTTTGGAGTATATTTGCCATGAGTTTTCTGATCCGGCCCCTTTGGGATCAAAGTCAGTTGGATACGGCCCCTGGACCAGAATGAGTTTGACACCCCTGATTTAGGTAAACGAGCACACGCTCTATTTACACGGACGCACAATTGAATAAAATGACGATTTCTGTTTATTGTTATTTCTGTTATTGCACTTTTAAAAGATTATAATTTTCTTATTTGCACCAAAATAAATAAGGTCCCTGAGCCTGTGGTCTGTCCTGCTGCTCCATAATCCTTTAACAGTCCCTGCTCCACTGACTCTGCGCTGAACCTCAGGAGAAGAAGCTGCTCCAAACCGTCCGCACCATCACACGCTCTGCTCGCTCCGGAACCATCCGTCAAACATTTAAACAGACCCGCGATGACGCCATGTTTTCTCTGGCTCTCGCCGCTGACAATTACATGGCTCTTCTCTGTGCTCGAGGAGGGGGGACTCTGCCTCCTCAGACCACACTCTACATTAGCACAGTTAATCTTCTATGTTATTAACGCCATGTGCATCTGAAACAATGCACTTCAAAGTCAGAGGAACCCGGGACTGTCCATTAATCTGCCTATACAAATAACTGGAGTGACCGTGCGGCGATTTATCATGTGAAAAGTGTGGGGGACCTCGCCTTACGTTCTGAAAAATGGTTCTGTGTGGAATGAGCAATTCTTTGTACGGGCCTGTTCCTACACAGAGCCCCGATATGGTTCAGCCGACTGCCTAATCAGTTGTGTTTCCATTTTTCAAAGGTTCAAGGGTCCTTGGATATACAGCGCCTTGTTTGTCCAGAGGAAAGGACTTCGGTTAGTTCACAACCTTTGCAACTG
Organism: Paratrypauchen microcephalus; assembly: GCA_036785185.1. NCBI lineage: Eukaryota > Metazoa > Chordata > Actinopteri > Gobiiformes > Gobiidae > Paratrypauchen > Paratrypauchen microcephalus. The sequence goes on from JAVJIX010000042.1 coordinate 4,736,197, forward strand.
CTGAAGATCTGAATGCTGTAAGATTAGAGTGTTGTGCTTTTACGATAATAAAATTTAAAACTCTATTTGGGAGGAACAGACTCAGTGCTCAATACTGATTCTGATACCACAACGATATTGAAAAAACACTCTTTCTTTAGACTTAGACTGAGACAAACTTTATTGATCCACAAGGGAAATTGCTTTTGGTACAGTAGCTCATTCATCATATACAGTGGTACCTCACCTTACGAATGACCCAACAAACGAAAATTTCAAGTTACGAAACGCCTTCACGGTAAATTTTGGTCTCTAGATACGAAAGAAAATTCAAGTTACGAAACGCGAAATCTCAAAAATGCAAATTATGCGCGCTCAGCCACACACATTATACACTTTTCTCAGACTGGATTTAAACTTTTCTCACATTTGTCTCTCGTTTAAACACTCAAATTTTCATAGATTTTCAACAAAATTATTAAGAGTGAAGTGTGGGGGGAAGGGGGAGGAGGGAGAAGACTGCGCTCTGACACGTGTGATAGCGCACATGACCCGGCGCGGGGCTGCCAGCAGGTCTAGACCTGGACTAAACCAGGACTAAGCCTGGACTAAACCAGGACTAAACAAGGACTAGACCAGGTGGATTAAAGTCTATTTCCTGGTTTCGTTTCGAGTCACAGCTGAGGGGAGCAGCGAGGACTCCCCTCGGGACGGCACGCAGTCTGAATGCATGAACGAGACCCACGAACGCATGCAAGAGCCACAGTGGTCTAGACCTGGTCTAGACCAGCACGGGTCTCGTTCATGCGCTCAGACTTTGTGCGGTCCTCCTCGCTGCTCCCCTCAGCTGTGACTCAAAACGAAACCAGGAAATAGACTTTAATCCACCTGGTCTAGTCCAGGTTTAGTCCAGGTTTAGTCCTGGTCCAGTCCAGGTTTAGACCTTGGTCTAGACCTGCTGGCAGCCCCGCGCCGGGTCATGCTGCGCTATCACACGTGTCAGAGCGCAGTCTTCTCCCCCCTCCCCCCACACTTCACTATTAATAATTTTGTTGAAAATCTATGAAAGTTTGAGTGTTTAAACGAGAGACAAATGTGAGAAAAGTTTAAATCCAGTCTGAGAAACCAATCAGGACGCAGAACACAATGTTACACTATAAAAAAAGTTACACTATAAAAAAAAAAACTTGGATCGGGGCCTTGGAACGAATCAGGCTTTTTCCATTGAAATAGCTACTCAACTTACGAAAAATTCACGTTACGAAACCACTTCTGGAACGAATTAATTTTGTAAGGTGAGGTACCACTGTATAATATATGATATATAAGAGAAGGTAAAAAGAACAAAAAGAAAAATGGATGGAAAAGCAACCAAAGAGCAATAGACCAGTGTCAGATGAGACATGATTATATATATAAGATAATGAGAATAAATATATATGTACAATCAGTAGAATGACAGTGTTTTCAAAATTAAAGACTGTTTTCAAAAATAAATCATATACTTTCATTTAGATCAGACCTGGACATTTCAAGGCCCGGGGGCCAAATACGGCCTGTGAGCTGACTCTGACCGGCCCGTGAAAGGTCGCTTAGAATTAAGAAAATAAAAACTACTTTCAGAATTGTACTGATGCATTTGTCCTGATGATCATCTGTGGGACTTCACATCTCCACCTCAAACATGAACCTGACTTTGATGCACTTGTTAAAGGTCCAGTGTGTAGGATTCGTGGCGCATAGGTGGATGGTGCTATTGCACTTTCTGTTTTAGCTATGGCAGACCTCGACGGTCACCCGGGCGTGCGCCGCTCGCCGCTACTGTATAAATAAAATGTGGTCCCGTTTTCTTTTCTTTTTTTTTTTCTCATGAAAACACACATTCCCGATCATGTACCATGACAATCTACACATCAAATGAAACCTTACAGTCTCCTCTTTTTGACTATGCAATTCATTTCCCTGCACAACAAACACTCCCCAAGCACATGGGGCTTTTATACGGAAAAGCACAAAACGAGGTTAGCTTACCTTAGAATGCTTTGCACAGGTCAAACTCTGTATTTCACCATAAACTTGTTCTCAATCTGTCCGTAAGGATCCAGCGAATAAAATCCAGTAAAACAATTTAGTCCAAAACACGTGTTAGATCCATTACGACGTCTGATCCGGCAGCATGCTTGTGTTGTTTACCCAAAACCACGAGCCTTGCCGAAGGCGAAGGCGGAGTCCAAATGTCCTTCTGCGGCTCTCGTATTCAAAATGGCTGCCTCTGCATGGGGAAGATCCCCCTTTTATGTGACTATATCTAAGTCCAAAAGAATACTTTGATTTCATGATGGAAGTGAAAAGGCTTGGAAAACAATGTATTTTCGAATGGGTATCTTCAATTTCAGTAATTAACGGGTAAAAATCTTACACACTGTCCTTTTAAGCTCAACAGAGAAGAGATTTCTCTCACTGATCAAGAAAAAAAAAACATTAAACATGCTAACTTTGACTTTTTTTCTACAGTTTGACAGTTGGACAAAAATGTTGTGACATTTCTTGTTTTATATTATTTGTCAGACAAAGACATTGTGGTGTTTTAATACAAAGTTAAAGTTAAACTCACAAAACATTGTGGGGTTAATGTGACTGAAAAAACGTTTACTTTGTTTTGAATTATTTTACTGAATAAATTCAGTTTTTGTAAAACCTCACTCTCTCATTACTTAATAATAACACAGAACTTACAGCTTCTGTAAACAATCACATTTACTGGTAGAAATAAAACTAATAACCAGAGTCGACTTCAAACTTTTGGCCCTCCACAATATTTTCTGCTTCTCATTTGGCCCCTGGGGAAAAATAATTGCCCCCCCCCTGGTTTAGATCCCGCTCTTGACGGGTTGACCCGTCAAAATCCCAGCTCCCACAGATGAGCGCTGCCGTTGTGTCCTTGGGCAAGACACTTAACCCCTCCTCGCCCCCAGTGTCTGTGGACACTGGTAGCCCCCATGGCAGAAGATACATCAAGGCCCGTTGTGACGTGAGCCGTCCTCCTGTGGACCCACCACCCGCGGGAGGATTCATGGGGGCTGGTGCATTGTGTTCTGGGACTGCTGCCCCCGCGACCCAGAGAATGGAAAAAGCGGAAGAAAATGAATGAATGTTTTAGATTATGGTCTTATATCTGTACAACTGTTCAGAAAAGTTGTGTGGAGAATCCCTCAGTCGTCCAGGTAGAATCCAGGGCAAAAAGAGAAATTCAGTTTGTCAACTGGACAAAAGTAAAAAAAAAACTTAAAAAAAACAGTAATAATAAACTTTTGTCCAGTTGACAAATTGAATTTCTTCTTTTGCCGTATTCAGAAAAGGTTCATTTTGGGAACTTTTGTAGTATGAATACCATTTTGATACTTTTGACAACCCGTGACTGTATCCTTCAACTGTTCTGAGGTAAAGATGATTGGACGATCAGGTTTTAAAGGTGTATTGCGTAACTTTTCCAGTTTAGGGTCTGCTACTTTACTGGTGGAGGTTATATACCACCTAATTCAATCAATCAATCAAGCAATATTTATAAAGCGCTTTTCATACAAAAATGTAACACAAAGCGCCTTACAGTGGTTAAGGATTAGAAGATTGACTTTTATTGATCTCACACAGGAGAAGTTGTTTCCACATTTGACCCGAGACCATCCCCATGATTTTGTTGTTTAGGTTTGGTCAGGACCTCAGCTGGAGGATTTTACCTGGAGCATGTTTGGGTTGATGGGGGAAACCGGAGTGCCCAGAGGAAACCCACCCAGACACAGGGAGAACATGCAAACTCCACACAGAAAGGCCCGGGCGACCCAGAACCTTCTTGCTGTGAAGCATGAGTGCTAGCCACTCAGCCACCGTGCTGTCAGAGGACAGAAACAGACAGACAGACGGACAAACAAACAGATGGACAAACAAACAAACAAACAAAAGAACAAACAAAAGACAAGCAAACAGACGACCGAAGTCAATCAACAGCCAAGCTAAACAGGTGAGTCTTGAGCCACTCTTAAAAACACAAACTTGTCTTGTGGGGGTGTGGCCAAATGCGCCGCATTTGTTTTCTTAAATCAGGGGTGCTCAATGCATCGATCGCGATTGACCGGTAGCTCAGGAGCCAAGTGTCAGTCGATCGTCAGGGCTTAATGCTCAATTCCGATTTTTTTGTTAAATCCGATTTTTTGCGCATGCGCCCCGGAGGACACGACGAGGTCACACGCAGCGAGCGCGCTCAATGTTTACGGAAGTCACCGCAAGTCAAGTTGCTGTAGTACTTGCTTCGCCGCTTCACTGCAGGCATGAAAATCCCTCACCTTAAGGCGAAATTCACCGATACGTTCGGGATATGTCCCTTTCTCCGGAGCTCCGGATAATTAAAGTCTGTGGATATACACCACGATACACGTGGATACACGAACTATCGACAACACGGCAAACTGTTACTACGGAGCTGACGCGTTCTTATGGGTGAGTCAGATTATCGTGTTATTTCTGCATCAAAGGGACAGATTATCTGACAGCAGGGGCCCGGGACTAAACCGGGACTAAACCGGGACTAAACCAGGATTAAACCAGGACTAAACCAGGTCTAAACCAGGACTAAACCAGGTCTAAACCAGGACTAAACCAGGTCTAAACCAAGACTACACCAGGTCTAAACCATGACTAAACCAAGTCTAAACCAGGTCTAAACCAGGTCTGAACCAGGACTAATGTGTGTGTGTGTGTGTGTGTGTGTGTGTGTGTGTGTGTGTGTGTGTGTGTGTGTGTGTGTGTGTGTGTGTGTGTGTGTGTGTGTGTGTGTGTGTGTGTGTGTGGGGTGGGGGTGTTAGGGTTAGGGTTAGTCCCCCCCCCACCCCCCGGTAGATCTCGGCACACCATCAACCTTAAAAGTAGATCCTGGTCAAAAAAAGTTTGAGCACCCCTGTCTTAAAGGTCCCATGACATGGTACTACTTGATGCTTTTATATGGCTCCTTAATGGTTCCCTAATACTGTAAATGAATCCTTCTTCAAAATCAACACTCAGTGCATGAGAAACAGAGATAAGATGAGAAAGAGTCATAAATGTCACTCTGGAACAGTTCATTCTGGGCGTCGTTGCTTGAATGCAAATGAGGAGAAAAAAGCTGGCCAATAGTAGAAGGTGGGGGCGTGGCTAAATGCTCCGCTCTCGGCTCTGAGCGCTCTCTGATCCATTTCCTTGTTGTTGCACAGGGGGAGAGAGTTGAAGCGTTCCATTGAAAAATAAACACATTTCCACAGAAAATAAAATTAAACCACTGCTGTTCAAAGGTCCAGAGGCTCAGATAAAGGACTTCCGAGCCTAGAAACACTCGGACGTGCCTCCAGGTAAATAAAAAAACGCATTTCGCATTGCCTAGCGCATTCGCAGTCCAAACTCTCTGGGCGTGATTTACAGAGACGCTGAGTTCAGACAGACGGGGGTGGAACTGCATTTGCATTTCTTTTTTCGATCTGACGTCAATAAGTTTCCTTGTTCAAAATCGCCCGTTTGAGCTCTGATTTTTTGTAACGCAGAAAAGGATCGCAAATGCTCAGTTTAGGCATTTCGCAACTTTTAACCATGGGGGGCTAAACAGGGTAGGGGAGCTCACATTAACGTTCAAAAACCTCAGAAAGTGAAAATTTCATGCCATGGGACCTTTAAAGGAATGAGCAGAGGCTATACAAGGTTATGGACCTTCTTCCCGTCATCATTAAACTCACGACCACAAACACAAACACCAAAAAACAATTATAATTTAAACTCATCTCCAGCATTAACATGAGCGAGCACTTTTCCCCGAGAGTCTGACACCGCACAGATGATCCGAAGCCTAATTTCACTCTTAACTCTGCCGCGTGTGCACTTTGCTTCTTTGCTCTTTTTAGTTCCAGTAGTTTTCCGTCTCGTTTCAGTAAAAGCCTGAGTCTGTGTGTCTCCTCCATCTCTCCACCCCCCACCGCTCTACACCGGAGACAGAACACCAGAACACCCCGGAACGCCGCACACCTCGCCGCACCTGCTGAGCCCAACACCAGCTCAAACTTTTCCCTGCACTTTTTTCTCCCCGAGATTGTAAAATAAATAATTTAGCGGGCGCCAATTACTAAATTAATTATTTCATTAATCACCGGCTCGGATTCGGCTCGGGTCCATTCGTCACGCGGCTCGATGGTTCCATTACAGATCAGTGTGGAGCTGTCCCCGTCAGGAGGCGCCCTGTCATCCTCCAGATTAATCTCGATGTTTCCTGCATGTGCAATGGGCCTCGGTGCGGTCGCCACGGCAACGTGCTGTTTTTGCGGGGTAATGCTAATGCTAATGTGTGCGGCGTGTTTGTGAGGACCAGAGGAGGATCAACAAGTCACACTTAAAGCTTCTTCTCTTGGAAAAACGAGAAGTGTCACACTCTTTTATAAGAAATATCGAACAAATAAATTCTATTTTTTTAGGATGAATTTGGAAATTGTTTGTTTGATCAAATGTTTTTCCAGTGCCCTTTAATGTCACTCACAGGCAGCTGGTCGGAACTTCTGCCGAACATAACGGAACACTACAATGACGTCTTTTCCATTATACAAATGAATATTGAATTTATAAAATCAATCTTTTATAGTATATAAATATCAATATTTTTTCTGTTCAATTTATTGGTAAAAGTAGTATTGTATATATCAGAGGTCTTCAACAGGGGGGTCGCGACCCCTAAGGGGGTCGCGGAGGTACTGCAGGGGGGTCGCGAAATCTTTTGATTTCACTTTAAAATAATATAATTTTATATTTTAATATTTTAAAAAACAATATATTTTTTCATTTTTCCCCAATCAATTTCTCCCTTGTCCCTCCACCGTCTTTGATGTCTTAAAATGAAAAAACATATGTTATGTGCAACTCCTCAGGGTCAGACATCTCACTGAAGTGGGAGTTCACAGATGTCTTGGGGGTTCACTGTCCCCTGTATGTTCATGTATGTTCACAGTTTTACTTGATGTGTTATGATCAAAGCTTAACTTGATTTGTGCTAATTGTTCATTATTTGAATAGTTCTGTATTTGAGCAGGATGTATGTGTAAATGGCAGAAGCACAGCCACTCTCTCCCCTGCACTTGTTTTTTGGTTGAATCAGTGAACGATCTTAATAGGCCTGTGTTATATGCAAGTTGTGTTTAAAAATTGCAGTAGCACATCCACCCCGTAGGGCCTATCCGACCCATCTTTAAAATAAAAAACATGAAAATACAGTATTAACCTGTGTATTATTTCCTTGTATGGGATGTACCATAACAGAGTAGCAATGTTTATACATGACACTAAGCTCAATTTAATATAAAACACAATTCTATGCCGTATATATAGTAGGGGGTCCCTGGCCTGAAAAACGTTGAAGACCCCTGGCATATATATATATATATATATATATATATATGTATATGTATATGTGTGTATATATATATATATATATATATATATATATATATATATATATATATGTATATATATATATGTATATATGTATATGTATATATGTATATGTATATAGTATGTAGAGTTGTACAGGACAATGATGAGAAATGTATATTATATTATATTGTATTATAACCTCCTGGGACCCGAAGAAAAAAAGTGTATCTAAATTATTATTATTATTATTTTAGTTTTCTATTTGGAGGTAAATGAACACCTTAGCATTTACATTTTGTTAATTTTATTTTCATTCATATTTTTGTAGCATGTCCTCTGTAATGGACTGTAACAGTGGTAAATCCATGTCAAGTTAACCTAACCTAAACCTCACAAAAACATTTTTTCGGTCGGTTTTACAGTCGCCTTAAAAAGTTTTTAGACTCCTTTTAATTTTTTTATTTATTTATTTATTTATTTATTTATTTATTTATTTATTTATTTATTTATTTATTTATTTATTTATTTATTTATTTATATGTATTATTTTTTATGTATTTTATTTGTATATATTTTTGTATTTTTATGCATTATTATTATTATTATTATTATTATTATTATTATTATTATTATTATTATTATTATTATTATTTTATTAATTCATTTATTTTATTATTATTATTATTTATTTTTAATCATAGTGCAGCCACAAACTAGAGTCTATCTCAAAACTTAAAGATGTCCAGTATAAAGGACACAGATGAATGGGCGGGTCTCAGGAGGATATTATATTGTATTATATTATATTATATTGTATTATATTGTATTGTATTATATTATTTTAAATATTATAATAGCTGTCAATATGGAATGTGTGAGAATATGGAGCAGGACTAAATAAGTTTATTCTTCCACCTGCTCCATTCTGAGCAAAAGGAACTGCAGAGACATGTGACGTAAGTTTGTATTTGTTTGTATTTTGAGTTTGTATTTGTGAAATTACGCTTCAATGGAACCTGCAAGATGCTCAAATAAACATAAACATAAAGAAAAAGGAAAGAATACAATGACATCGAGATGAAGAAAACTGGACCAGATTTAGTCAGAATTCCTGGCGTAATGATGACGACAAGATGAAATGGCTGTTTAATTCTAATCTTATTAAGTTGGCATCATTTCTGTGTAAAGGCTGGAAAAACGGCACACTGAATGAATCAGTTTGGAGTCTTATAAACCCAAGAAAAGGCTGAGCATATCCAAACACAAGGCATACTCATAAAATAAATGCATTCACTGTTTAACCTGGTACTTTCTATTAGTGACTGTATGACTGTATTATAAGAAAGATCTGTGTTCAACATCAACATTCTTCGTGGGTAGGCTGTGCTCTGAAGCTCGTACTGAAATTAGACTTTAATCTGAGCTTTGTTTTAACTAAATCTGACCAGAAAGGACTGACTCGGCTGAAACTACACCTGTGCTGTTGTGTTAAATAAGTCTCTGCCACATAAAATCACAGTTAAACCTCTCGCTAGCGTTAAACACTCACTCTCACCTTTGTGTTTCTCTGTTACGCCCTGAGCGCCTGAGAGCGACAGCTGAGGTTTTCCTGAAAACAACTACCTTTTTAAGTTACTCTTGTTTGTGCTTTTTAATTTTTTTTAATTTACTTAATCCATCCAATAAAACACCATGTTTTTTGGGCCTTTTTGTAAAAAAATGTATTAAATAATTTCCCTTATGGATCAATGAAGTTTGTCTAAGTCTAAAATCAAACTTCTAAACTGGACCGTGATCATCACAGGCTTCTGAAAATGAAATTAAATCCATTTATATTTTTCTTGAATTCTCAGTTATGTTAAAGGTCCCATGACATGGTACTTCTTGATGCTTTTATATGGCGCCTTAAAGGTCCCATGGCATGAAATTTTCACTTTCTGAGGTTTTTGAACATTAATGTGAGCTCCCCTACCCTGTTTAGGGCCCCCCCCCCCATGGTTAAAAGTTGCGAAATGTCTAAACTGAGCATTTGCGATTCTTTTCTGCGTTAGAAAAAAATCAGAGCTCAAACGGGCGATTTTGAACAGCACCTTATTGACGTCAGATCGAAAAAAGAAATGCAAATGCAGTTCCACCCCCGTCTGTCTGTACTCAGCGTCTCTGTAAATCACGCCCAGAGAGTTTGGACTGCGAATGCGCTAGGCAATGCGAAATGCGTTTTTTTATTTACCTGGAGGCACGTCCGAGTGTTTCTAGGCTCGGAAGTCCTTTATCTGAGCCTCTGGACCTCTGAACAGCAGTGGTTTAATTTTATTTTCTGTGGAAATGTGTTTTTTCACTGAAATGGCTCTCCTTTCTGTCTTCGTGCTTCAAATGCCCCCCCCCCCACCCCCCACCCGCTACTATAAGCCATCTTTGTCCTCCTCATTTGCATTCAAGCAACAACGCCCATAATGGAGTGTTCCAGAGTGACATTTATGACTCTTTCTCATCTTATCTCTGTTTCTCATGCACTGAGTGTTGATTTTGAAGAAGGATTCATTTACAGTATTAGGGAACCATTAAGGAGCCATATAAAAGCATCAAGAAGTACCATGTCATGGGATCTTTAATGGTTCTCTAATACTGTAAATGAATCCTTCTCCAAAATCAAGACTCATGAGAGAGCCTCATGAACACAGTCAGTCATAAATATGTCTCTGAAACGCTTTATTCTGGGCGTTGTTGCTTGAATGCAAATGAGGAGGACAGAGACAGGCCAGTGCAGCAGGTGGGGGGTGTGGCCAAATACGCCGCTGTTTCCTGGATTACTTCACTTCCGTGTTTTAAGCGCGGAGGAAGATATGAGACGCTTTCCATAAAAAAAAAAAAAACACATTTCCACAGAAAATTAAATTACACCACTGCTGTTTCAGAGGTTCGGAGGCTCGGATAAAGGACATCCGAGCCTGGAAACACTCTCACGTGTCTCCAGGCAAATAAAAAACAGCATCTCACATTTCGTAGCTCGTTCGCGGTCCAAATTCTCTGGGCGTGATTTCCAGAGACGGTGGGTGGACATACAGACGGGGGTGGAAACGTTTCCCTGAGTGTGACGTCAGAAATTTCCCTTGTTCAGAATCGCCTGTTTGGGCTGTCTTTTTTTCAAACGTGGAAAAGGATTGCAAATGCTCAGTTTACACATTTCGCAACTTTTAGCCATGGCCAGGGTAGGGGAGCTCACATTAACGTTCAAAAACCTCAGAAAGTGAAAATTTCATGCCATGGGACCTTTAAAACAGTTTGTTTGCTTGATTGTACTGTGTCACTATGGTAACTAGACATACATGTAGAACATCCCCAACTAAGCATCAACTGGTGGTTGTCAGATTCTAGAATGTGATTTTTTTCCCCCTAAGAAATATTCAATTTTTTTTTTTCAGAACTAAATCACAGACATTTTTGATCCTGCACACACTAATATAAAAAATAAATAAAAAAACCTGGAACAGTCCTGAAGATTTGAGACGGGCCTCAACTTTTAGCTGCTGCGTATGACTGAAACCTTTTCATTCTCTCTCATTTAATGTCTCTCTTTTTTTGTATGATTATTATTATTATTATTATTTTTATTTTGTTTTAATTTGTTTATTTGGAAGGGACAATGCATATTAAGATGCGTGAAAATTTGTCAAGTTGTCCAGTTGACAAATTGAACTTCTCCTTTGATAATGCATATTAACGAAGGCACAATTTGTATAAGATCACACAAACCGACGTAAATATGCCGGATTTAGCACAGCGCTAATTTCCATCCACAGTCCCAGACAAAGATACTGCAGACAACAGAAAATATGTTGCAGTTCCAGACATTAGACACTTTAGTACATGTGTTATGATCACAAATATAAAAACAATTTAGTATCTATCAGAGGTGGGACAAAGTCATTGTTGGGCAAGTCCCAAGTAAGTCTAAGTCTTTTGCACTCAAGTCTGAGTGAAGTCCTGAGTCAAGAGTATCCAAGTGCCGAGTCAAGTCCGAAGTCAAAGCTCACAAGTCTCAAGTCGAGTCCAAAGTCCTAGCATTTTAGTTTCGAGTCATTTCGAGTCCCCTTTACAAAGAAATAAAATGTATACAAATCATATAATGTCTGCAAGATCTGTATTCATTTGACCTTTTTACACCACATCAAATAACATTAGAAAAAAATGAAAGGATCCAGGTGTGGAAAAAATGTTATAATATTCACAAAAAGTCTCATGGTTGTATTAGCTCAAAGCTCCGTCTGTGATCTTTGACCCGCACGTTCTGCATATTGCCGTTCGTTTTTTGTTGACAACTTCGTAGTTTTTATAACCAAACAAAATCACCTTCGGCATCATTTTGCAAACTGGCGCGTGGATGCTTGTTTCCACGTCATTTGTTGTGCAATCTGCCTTGGATGCGGTCGAATGAAAGCAACGTAGATCTACTGTGATTGGATGTTGTGCAAGTCGCGCGCACATGCTCTTTGGATACATTTTCGCAGATTCACAAGTACGAGTGCGGTCCTTATCAACATACTTTTAGAGTTTTTTTTTTTCATTGGCCGTAGCGAGTCATCACAAGTCAAAAGGCCTAAGTCCAAGTGAAGTCACGAGTTATTGATATTGAAGTCCAAGTCGAGTTGCAAGTGTTTGTACATTTTGTCGAGTCGAGTCTAAAGTTATCAAATTCGTGACTCGAGTCTGACTCGAGTCGAAGTCACATAACTCGAGTCCACACCTCTGGTATCTATACAATAGTAGCATATAATTCAGTAAATTACAGTAAAAATATAATTGATGTGCTTTTTTGTGATTTTTATGTATTTCTTATTCTGTAAAGCACTTTGAATTACTGTACGAATTGTGCTATACAAAAACTTAATATCTAAAGGGTTTAAAAAGATTAAAAAGATGTATTTATTTAGTTTATTCATGAGACAGTGCACAATATACAAATATAATATCTACATTAGCCTTAACAGGAGAGATGACTGATAACTGGGCAGGTTGTAGCACGAGAGCAAATTTCCTCATGTTTTTTGAGTCGTCTGCTTCTTCTCGACGTTCACACTCCGCTGTGATTGGTCCAATCCAGCTGCCACTCACTCGAAAAGCCTCGCACAGACTCACCCACAGGACCCGGAGCCGGCGGTTGTGTGAGGACTCCAGTGTACGGTGGAAACGATGACGCAGCATATCGGCGTTGAACAGAAGACACAGCGTAAACATGTGGCTAATTGGCCCCTGACTGTCGCTCTAAACCCCGGGGCCCACGTAGATCTCCTGGTCTAAAAAAGTAAACTGGGGGTTTATTTGTTTGACTCATTTGCAGATAGTGTGTTCGTGACCCCGTTCTGTCACTCGTCCTTCGCCGAGGAGCGCCGCAGAGAGGCAGAGCTCGGCCTAATAATGTCAGAGCAGTACTGGGTCAGGCGACGGGACGGAGGTGCCGTCAGAACACAGGAGGAGCAGAGGGGAGGGGGCTCGTACATCTTCCATCGTCAGGAGCAGAACACCTGGTCTGACTGCTCGCCGTGGGGGGCTGCAAGTCTCTGCTGTCAGCAACTGTCATTCCTCTATGAGCGGAATTTGAAATCGGGAACCACCAGACCGAGAATCGAGCGAACCACAAATGTACAATGTGTTTATATTAAAGAAGAATTAACGTTTTTTACAATCTGAGCCTTATTTCGGTAATAAAACAAGTTGTTTTACTCACCCATAGCACTTTGGTGTCATATGGAGCACTTCCAGAGATGTTTTAGTTTAGCGATATCCGTAACGTGAGTTCTCGGGACATATGTTTGCGGTCTCCAAATAACACAAACTTTAGCACTTTTCAAATCATAGAAGCTCAATGTCTTAGTCTACACTTTAGTTTGAGTCAAAAGTGGCCTGTAATCCGAGATTTATCCATAATTTACAACTTTGCGTTTCATGTTTGGGTCCCGAGAGCTGAGAGCGAAATAAACTGTGACTCCGCACATGTGCACTGTCCTCCTCATCTACTCGAAACTATGGATAAATCTCGGATTACAGGCCACTTTTGACTCAAACTAAAGTGTAGACTAAGACATTGAGCTTCTGTGATTTGAAAAGTGCTAAAGTTTGTGTTATTTGGAGACCGCAAACATGTGCCCCGAGAACTCACGTTACGGATATCGCTAATCTAAAACATCTCTGGAAGTGCTCCATATGACACCAAAGTGCTATGGGTGAGTAAAACAACTTGTTTTATTACGGAAATAAGGCTCAGATTGTAAAAAACGTTAATTCTCTAATTCTAATTATTACGCAAAACCGACTTTTTGCAGCCTCCTTCTACCGTGTTGTTCCCTCATCAGAAACATGCCCAAAGAGGTTTTAGATATCACCCATGTTTGAATAATTTAGTGATCTCTCCCTCGCCCTATTCAAACCACCTGTAAGTCTGTGTCCCATTCCTCCATCTTACCCCTTCGTCTTACCCCTACCCCTTGGTTTTGCGCGTTCATGTGAGGGTTAAGGGTGTCCCGATTCTAATTTTGATCAAGGGCTCGGGCCACGACCTCGGGCTACATACCCCTTGAAATGAAGACGAAGACCAGACTTGGAATGAAGGGGTACACCTACAAGCTCAGGCAGGTTTTGGGATCAGGACAACGAGGACTAAACCAGGACTAACTATAACTGAACCAGGATTTAACTGGAGAAACTTTGACTAAACCAGGACTAAACTAGGACTAAAACAGAACAAAACCAGGACTAAACCAGAACTAAACCAGGAGTTTTGGGATCAGGATGGCAGCGTCACATGGACCAGCCGAGGAGTCTCATAAATGTATTTTCAGCAGTTGTAATTATCGATTAACAGTTTAGCAGGTTTACAATTATGACGCTGATGTTCTACGTTTCTTTTAGTGAACTGTTGTCGCGGCGTCTGTTTAGCCGACATTATCGTTTTCATTGAACTTTCATGTGTAAACAAACTAGTTTTTTTGTGGAGCTGAGGTACCCGATAATCCTTGACATTTGTTTATGTTTGTTTGCGTCAGTTGTTGTCGCCTCTGTAGACGTAGCAGCTCAGGTAGAGGCGAGGGACGATGACGCAAACGGTAATTGAGCGGCGTCCCATTTCTTAGGGGAACATTCGTACCCCGAGCCTTCTCAGCTCGGTATCGAGGGGCAAGACAAAGATGTAGATAAAGGGGTAGTGGAAGGGGTTGGACAGAGTAATGGGACGCTGCCTTAGATTCTGTCCATCGCTCCGCCCACGAGCCTACGTCACCCATCAGCCTAATATCAGTGTCGGGCTAAAATGTCCATATCTGCGCATCCCGACTGGAAATATGCTCAAGTATCACAAGATCAAGTCAGGTTTATGAGTTTGGTGAGAAAATATAATTGTATACTATTTGTACTTTTTGTCGTCTTGTACACTTTCAAACTGCACCAGTCTGCTCCAAAGTGAAACACTTTTTCTGTTTTGGAGATTCCCAGGTTATATCCAGCAGCACAAAGCCTGATGTGATGATGTCATCTTAACCCTCAAGCGACCGAGCTGTTTTACTGACCCCATCGTGCTCTGTACAGGGGTCACACCTGTACTACTCCCAGTATTTCAGACAGGTATTTCATAATGACCTAATGTATAAGTATTTGGTAATACTTTTATTGCAAGAAATAACGAAACGCAGATTATTTAGACAGTCCTTGTCAGTTCCCACTCTTTTTTTTGCCACACTAAATGAAACCGTACATTATAAAAAATAAGATTGAGTAAAAATATTTTGACTTGTGTTGAGCTAGTCAGCTCAATAAATAACATCAATAAAAATACTTAGCTGACTTGCTGACGAGGGAATACGCTAATAAGGAAGTCATCCTACTCAGAACACAAACGTCTTGTTTGTTTATATGTCTTATGATCAACAAAAGTCTTTAGATGACTGAAATACCTGAAAACTGTAACTGTCAAAATGACATACTCGGTTATGAAAAAAGTTCCAACAAAACTACTGAAATTAGATTCAGCGGTGCACGATTCTAGATCTTTATGCAGTACAATATAAAGTTCTGATTAGAAGTGGAACATTTGGAATAAAATTTAAAAACCAATGTTTAAAGATCCCATGACATGGTACTTCTTGATGCTTTTATATGGCTCCTTAATGGTTCCCTAATACTGTAAATGAATCCTTCTTCAAAATCAACACTCAGTGCATGAGAAACAGAGATAAGATGAGAAAAAGTCATAAATGTCACTCTGGAACACTCCATTATGGGCGTTGTTGCTTGAATGCAAATGAGGAGGACAGAGATGGCCTATAGTAGCGGGTGGGGGAGTGGCCAAACTCTCCGCTCTTTCCTTTTCAGCTGTGCGCTCTGACCCACTTCCGTGTTTTTGCACGGGGGGAGAGATTTGAAGCGTTCCATTGAAAAACACATTTCCACAGAAAATTAAAATTAAACCACTGCTGTTTCAGATATCCACAGGCTCAGATAAAGGACTTCCGAGCCTAGAAACACTCGCAAGTTCCTCCAGGCAAATAAAAAAACACATTTCGCATTGCGTAGCTCCTCCGCAGTCCAAACTCTCTGGGCGTGATTTACAGAGACGCTGAGTACAGACAGACGGGGGTGGAACTGCATTTGCATTTCTTTTTTCGATCTGACGTCAATAAGTTTCTTTGTTCAAAATCGCCTGTTTGAGCTCTGATTTTTTCTAACGCAGAAAAGGATCGCAAATGCTCAGGGTAGGGGAGCTCACATTAACGTTCAAAAACCTCAGAAAGTGAAAATTTCTTGCCATGGGACCTTTAAAAACCAATGCTTCTCTTTGGGGTCATAAATGACCCCACAAGAGTTTGTGATGTATACGCCACACTAATTGGTTGATCCCTGCAAAAAACTGTAAAAGTGTGTAGGACTAGACTGACAAACTCATGCTAGGGAAGAAAATTCAGATGAAAAATAAGAGATGGCGCATGAAATCATACGGCTGGGGTCGTAAATGACCCCACACAGTCGCTTGAAGGTTAAAAGGATGTGGAGGTGTTGTTCACACTGAAACAGATATGGTCAAATCAGCCAATCAGAGCCTCTCATGTCCAAGAGGAGTTATTATTTTAGCCTGAGCAAAACCGTAGGAAAAAGTCTATTTCACATCCAAGGCCTTGAACCCAGAGGAAACTCCAAACAGAAACACCGAACACCGTCCAGCAACCAAACCCAGGATGTGAAACAGCACTCAGCACTACAGCTGCATTTTCATGTTATTTCAGAGAAAACACAGTGATTTTGTATGAACAGAATAGTGCTCACACACACTGCCTCAGAGCTGCTGGGACTCCACTTCCCTGGGCCTCATCTGTCTTCGCTCTGAGCATATCTCTGCATATCACTGAAGTGATTCTGCAGAACCGAGTGGAGCGTCCATATATTTTGGCGAGGGCACGCTGCCTGAGTGTATGCGCTGGAGGTAACCATGACAGCGGCTTTGGAAAGAGCTCAGACATCTTACATATTCAACGCTTCGCCGCCCGCTGTCATCAGCAGAGCTCGTCTGAGGAGATAGGGAGCGAGTCAAATTACCGGCCGTGTGGATCCTGTCGCCGCCGTGACAACTCTGTCACAGATGGAACTTAATCTCTTAATAACCAACAGGACGCTACATCCGCTCACTCCTTCCTCTGCCCATCTCCCATCACATCTGCTCGTGTCCACAAATCACACGCATCTTCAATCTTCACAGAGGAATCTCCATGTCTGCATATCTTATATGGGCCGCGTTCCTCCTCTCGACATGCCTAATAAAAGCTGTCGGCTGGATCATGATTGATCTGGGCCTTAGTGGTCGGCTCGGTGCTGTGGCTGTGAATGGGATCAGATGCAGAGAGCCGAAGAGGAGGAGGAGTGATGGTGACACAGGCTCACAGATACAGAGAGGAAGAACAGATAAAACAGAGAAAAAGAACTGATAAAACAGAGAGAAAGAACCGATAATACAGAGAGGACAGACTCACAGCCGAGAGATTCACTCTTAATGTTTCACTTTATAGTAAATCTGCAGCAAGTCAACAATAGAACTAAGACTGCGTATTATCATGTTTGAACCACCAAAAGATAAGTTGTTGTTTTTTTAAAATTTACCCATGTTTGACTCGTCTTATATCCCAGCGGTCTCGACGTTCACTTTATGCCAGTGTTGTATTAATGGGCTGGTTGCTTTTCATAATATTGGCACTCAAATAATTATATCTTGTTTATCTTATATCGATGTCAAGTTAGCAGTTTTGTTTTAAACGGTGATTTCTGAATGTTGAAATGCCTGGACCTGAGAGCCTATAGGCACTTCCCGAACTGGTGAAAGCCCAAACCTCCCAGTGTCTCTGCCGAGAGTCGCTGGGATCGCTCGTGATTCACACAAACACAAACCGCTCCATCTGATCTTAAAGAAGAATGAACGTTTTTTACAATCTGAGCCTTATTTCTGTAATAAAACAAGTTGTTTTACTCATCCATAGCACTTTGGTGTCATATGGAGCATTTCCAGAGATGTTTTAGATTAGCGATATCTGTAGAGCTAATATATGCCCTGAGCGGTCTCCAAATAACACAAACTTTAGCACTTTTCAAATCATAGAAGCTTAGTCTACACTTTCGTTTGAGTCAAAAGTGGCCTGTAATCCGAGATTTATCCATAATTTACAGCTTTGCGTTTTATGTTTGGGTCCCGAGAGCTGAGAGCGAAATCAGATGTGACTCCGCACATGCGCACTGGCCTCCTCATCTACTCGAAACTATGGATAAATCTCGGATTAGAGGCCACTTTTGACTCACACGCCACAAATGGTATTTCTCACGCAGAAATTTTTTTAAGCAATTCAAAACTGTTGCCACTGTTCACAGTTCACAGCAAATCGGTTAGTTAATGCAGGCACCGCGCGTTTTCAGCGGAAAAAAAAGTCCCCCCCCCCCCGCTCCCCGGAAAAAAATTGTCACTCGCACCCCCCCACCCCCCTCCTCGGAAAAAACGCAGTCTCACGCACCACCCCGCTCAAAACTTGAGAGCCCTGGTAATGGCTGTAAGTAGAAAGATTCCCCCTGTCAACATGGCATTGCTAACAAAAGTGTTAAATTGCTATTTTAAGTTCTGTCCAATTTTTTTTTTTTTTTTTTTAATGTATCTTTTATTTAGACAGGAAAGTCCTTTTGAGAAACAGTGTGTCTTCTTCCAGGCAGTCCTGCTCAGCTCTTAACAATGGGACTGTGGCCATTCAACACTGATGCTAATTCTGTGTGTCGTCTCTGTCGGTGGTTTTCAGATTCTTGATGATGTGATGACGTCAAACTCCCAGATGAGGCAAGGGCCAGTTTTCCCTATTGAAAACACTGTACTTCATGACAAATATCCAAAAGGTAAATTCACAAATGTTGAACCTGATCATTTCTATGACTGACTAGACCCAAGAACTCACAAAAAATGCAATTTAATAATGATACGTTTAACTGCCCTCCATCTGTATTAAACAATATTGACCTATAGAGAGTGACTGTTTAACGCTAGTGAGAGGTTTAACTGTGATTTTATGTAGCAGAGACTTATTTAACACAACAGCACAGGTGTAGTTTCAGCCGAGTCAGTCCTTTCTGGTCAGATTTAGTTAAAACAAAGCTCAGATTAAAGTCTAATTTCAGTACGAGCTTCAGAGCACAGCCTACCCACGAAGAATGTTGATGTTGAACACAGATTTTTCTTATAATACAGTAATACAGTCACTAATAGAAAGTACCAGGTTAAACAATGAATGCATTTATTTTATGAGTATGCCTTGCGTTTGGATATGCCCAGCCTTTTCTTGGGTTTATAAGACTCCAAACTGATTCATTCAGTGTGCCGTTTTTTCAGCCTTTACACAGAAATGATGCCAACTTATAAAGATTAGAATTAAACAGCCATTTCCTCTTGTCGTCATCATTACGCCAGGAATTCTGACCAAATCTGGTCCAGTTTTCTTCATCTCGATGTCGTTGTATTCTTTCTTTTTTCTTTTATAAATTCCATATTCATTTGTAGATTATCATTTGTCTAACTTAATGGAAAAGACGTCATTTTAATCTGACTCCAGCAGCAGCCTCATGTTGTTCTATCGTTTGTACTTCTCCTGAACTCAGCACCTCCTCACCCCGACGACGGCCCTCTGTGTCACCCTGAGTGTCACCCTGTGTGCATAGCCCCTCCCCTCTCTGCGCATAGCCCCTCCCCTCCGTGTCTTGGACGGCCGCCGCAGAGACGGTTGTAACTCGTCTGATTAATGCCTCAGGAAATTAAAGTGTTGCCAGGACGATGTGGGAACACGGTAACTTCCTGTGATCCGCGGGGGCTGGAATGCTTTTGGTGTCCGACGCGCAGCCTTTAGCTAATTAGCTAAATCAGCTCGCTGGGGCTTAATTAGAGGCAGTGCGCAGACACGGCCGAGTCCAGGGGCCGTTTAATTACCCCCAGGTTCGTTAGGAACGGGGCCCCGAGCTTTAATTAACCACTTCCATGTGCCAGTGTTGTTTTGTGCACAATAACAGCGTGTTTATCATCTGTACAAAAAGGAAAATGTAGCGGCCCACAGGGTATGCTAATAGATTGTTCAAGTGGGTTGCAAATATGGTAAACAGAGAAACTTTTCATTAGCGCACGGAGCAGATGAAGACTTATGAAGCGCTGTAATGAGAACGTTACAAACTAAAGAAAGGACCTGACGGGAACACAAACTAACAAACACCGTGCCGAGATATCAGAGGAACCTTTGCTGCGACCTACTTCCCTTTTCAGCCTGGAGGAACACAAAACTATGTGACACCTCGTAAAAGTTACGATCAGCAGTAACTGTGAACGTGAAGAAATCCTGTGAGATCCTGTGTGGGAGATGCACGTTAAAGCAGAACAGTAGAAAAGTGAAGGCAGAACGTGAATGGATTTGTCGTTAAGGAAGTGGTGAGACGGAGCGTTAGCAACATAACCTTTCGCGACCTCACTGTTTCGCAGATTTTTTAATTCAATTTTTTTTTTATAGTGTATTATCGCGCATTTTGCGTCCTGATTGGCTAAGGGACTGTCGACCTTTGCCGATTCGTCCGTCATTCTCCTCCGTGTCTCCTGTACAGTACAGAATGTTCGATAAATGTTTGATCGCTTCAGTGTGGCTCTGTAAGTTTGCACGTTTTCTCCCCGACAAAACCCGCAATGTCGACGAATAGTTCTCAAATATAATCGAAGGTTTCATTTCTGTTTATAACAGGAGTCCCCAACCTGTAGCTCGGGAGCTTCCGGTAGGTCTCCACCCCCTTCCAAGTAGCTCTCCGGGGGATTTCTGAATTACGTACATGTATAGTGCTGAATAAGTAAAATTTGATTAAATAAATGCCTGTTACCACTCTATACTAATAAATGGATAATGGTTTATGTTTTATAGGCATCTAACTAATAAGGCTTATACATACTCAATATACAGTGGTACCTCACCTTACGAAAGACCCAACAAACGAAAATTTCAAGTTACGAAACGCCTTCACGTTAAATTTTGGTCTCTAGATACGAAAGAAAATTCAAGTTACGAAACGCGAAATCTCAAAAATTCAAATAATGCGCGCTCAGCCACACACATTATACGCTTTTCTCAGACTGGATTTAAACTTTTCTCACATTTGTCTCTCGTTTAAACACTCAAACTTTCATAGATTTTCAACAAAATTATTAATAGTGAAGTGTGGGGGGAAGGGGGAGGGGGGAGAAGACTGCGCTCTGACACGTGTGATAGCGCAGCATGACCCGGCGTGGGGCTGACAGCAGGTCTAGACCTGGACTAAACCAGGACTGGACCAGGACTAAACCAGGACTAAACCAGGACTAAACCAGGACTAAACCAGGACTAGACCAGGACTAGACCAGGACTAGACCAGGACTAGACCAGGTGGATTGGCATGTATTTCACTAAAACGGTTAACTCTACTGCTCACCCTGACATATTAGTATCTGGAAAAAAACTACAAATTGTTGAAGAATACAAGTATCTTGGAATCATTATAGACTCACACCTCAATTTTAAGTCACACGTTTCACAAACTATCAAAAGGATCAAATTCAATCTATCAAACTTCAGATTTATTCGAAATTCAATGTCCACACAAGCAGCCAAGATTTACATGCACTCCATGATTTTTTCTCATCTGACATACTGCCTCACAAGTCTATCCCAGGCCAACCATACCACACTCACACCATTACAATCACTGTACAAGCAGACACTTAAAGTACTGGACAAGAAACCACATCACTTTCATCATTGCAACATCCTGTCTAAATACAATCTTTTAAGTTTGGATCATCTCATTAAATTCACAGATACTTGCCTGGTTTATAAAATCCTCCATGGTCTTGCTCCTCCACCCCTTAGTCTATTAGCTTAAGATCCAGCTCCAGTCGTGTCACCAGAGGTGCATCAAGAGGAGACTGTCTAGTCCCATTTAGGAAGACAACATTCAGCCAATCAGCCTTTTCCATGAGAGCATCCAAAGAATGGAACAGCATCCCAACAATAATCAGGGAAAGCCCAACATACAGCTCATTTCCATCCCAGCTCAAACATTTTCTCTTAACAAACCAGACCTGTCAGCACTAAACTACTGCCGCTGCCATCTTGTGTTCACCCTTGCATGGTTTTTACTGTTTAATATTTTACTCTTTTTTGTATTAACGTTCTTTTAACTCTGTCTTGTATTGCTTTTATCCTGCATTTTCTTTTTAACCTGTGCCCCTTGTTTTGCCACTGCCACTGCTCATTTTACTGATTCTTATACTTTTAATCCTTGCCTGCAACTTTTACTACACTGTAAAATTTGTGATTATGTGTTAATTAATATGTATTTTATTGATGTATAACAATTATTGCACTTTTTCCAGGGAGCCATGTGTCCACCAGGCATCGGACAACAGATGAAAACTCGCCTTTTGGCTAATTCTGGCATGTTATACAGTAATTGTTGGTCAATATGCACTGTCCGTTATAAATAAATAAATAAAAATAAATAGATTAAAGCGCCGCGCGCGGGTCTATTTCCTGGTTTCGTTTCGAGTCACGGCTGAGGCGAGCAGCGAGGGGGACCGCACGCAGTCTGAGCGCATGAACGAACGCATGCAAGAGCCGCGGTGGTCTAGAGGAGGTCTAGAGGAGGCCTAGAGGAGGTCTAGACCAGGTCTAGAGGAGGTCTAGAGGAAGTATGGTTTGAGCACGGGTCTCGTTTAATCCACCTGGTCTAGTCCTGGTTTAGTCCAGGTTTAGACCTTGGTCTAGACCTGGTATAGTCCACGTTTAGTCCTGGGTCTACAGTCTCTACGCAGAACACAATGTTACACTATAAAAAAAGTTACACTATAAAAAAAAAACTTGGATCGGGGCCTTGGAACGAATCAGGCTTTTTCCATTGAAATAGCTACTCAACTTACGACAAATTCACGTTACGAAACCACTTCTGGAACGAATTAATTTCGTAAGGTGAGGTACCACTGTATAAGGCTTATATATACAAAATTTTTTGTGACCATTGATACTAGTAGCTCTCTGGCATTTTCATTATGTAAAGGTAGCTCACCAGAGGAAAAAGTTTGGACAACCCTGGTTTATAAGAATCTTCTCGCCCAAAAGAAAAAAGAGCGCCAACAACTCCCCATAACCGTGTTCTTCACTCGGAAAAAGACGCCTGCACCGAGGCGGAGCGATGCCAGGACGAAGAGGCCCGGTCAGAGCAACTGTGAAATACACGTGTCACTATTAATATTTTTTTAGTTGAAAATCTACGAAGGTTTGAGTGTTTAAACAAGAGAGATAATGTGTATAATGTGTGTGGTGAGGCATTTACAGCCTTAAAACATGTAGATTTGAGCAGTATTACCTCCTGTGAAATACTCCTTAAATACCTGTACCTTGGTATTTTATTACATATTTTATTACTTTTTTATTATTATTATATTGGTGACTTTGCTATGCTATTAGTACTTCCTGACTATAAGTAAATTTTCTAGTAAACTTTGACTTCACATATTATCCTATGTATCATTAAATTATTGAATGATTCTGACCTGCCTGGACATGAACACACCACAGTGATGTCATGATGGGGGAGGGCTTAGCTTAATGTCATGCAAATTAGGCAAGGAGGGCTGAAGAGAGGAAAGTTCACGAGCTTTTTTCAGGGCTTTCGAAAATCTGCTGTGCCTGCGTTCAAATAGCGACAACTTCTTCAAATATGGTCAGATTTTCATGTGTAAGGCATCATTAGAAAGCTTAGAATCTATACTTTCAGAATCTGTGAATAACTCAAAACGCGTCCGGGATGACTTGTGTCCTATTTGGCCACGATGGGAGACAAATTGTAAAATATAAAGCTGACGACTTCGCAGATTTCGCTTATTGCGGGTTATTGTTAGAACGTGACCACCACGATAGACGAGGGACCACTGTATATAATCACCATTTTTTAATGTTTTGAAAATGCAACATTTGCCAAATTCATCAAATGACGCGAGGAGTGCCCTGTCCCTTTGCACTCCGCACTCCCCCTTCAGAGCGCCATCAACACAATCAGCGTTTGTGAAGCTGTAATCTGGTTTTGTATCATGTTTACGGCAAACGGTAGTGTGGGAGTTTGGGTAACGTAGGCTCGTGGGCTGAGTCTTGCACAGAATCTTACAGCTAACCTTAAAAAGGGTCACGAGAGATCGTAAGAATGACATCTAAACCCACTTCAGGCATGTTTTTGATGATCGAATAATATTATAACATGGTAGAAACTCCAAAGAGTCAAAAAAACAACAACAACTTTTTAATCCACCTGTAAATCGTGCCTATTGGAAACTGTAGAGACAGGATTTGGTTCGAGACACACGAGCATATTTGGCCAGACGCTAAAAGAACAACAACTAATCAACTTCCTGTTCCGCTGTAGTCGTTCATGCCTGGAAAGCTCGCAGTGGTACGGCGGGCGTGTGGGGGTGACGGACAGGCTGGATAAGTGGAGGAGATGTGCGGCGCTGTGGTGAGCGACAGCGGTGGACTGGAACAGAGTCGAGGGAGGGGCCGTGATGAAGATGGAGGCCCAGGATGGAGAGCTCCGTGTGGGCAGGAGAGTGTGTTATGCCCTGTCAGTCCTCCAGGCGGCTTTCTCTGAGTGGACAAACACACAGGATTATGAAGGACGGCTGTCGCAGGGAAAGACGGCTGTGGGGGAGTTCATTTACGCAAGCACATTTATTTTATTTGAGTAACTTTTGAATAGAATTGTACCTTCCAGAAACCTTACTTTTACAGTACTCTTACTCATACCAGATATGCTAAAGAGTCCAAATATAGACCTGATATGTCGGCCAACAGTTCCATTATCACTAGTAAAAAAATAACAGTAGAACTAGTAGTAAAATCTTTTGAAAATATAAATATATGATCGGCGCACTCGGGGCTGTAACCCCCAAACTGGAGGAGTGGTTACAGCAGATCCCAGAAAAAAAAAAAAAAAAAAAAAAAAAAAGTTATTCAGTGTGCAAAGTTCAAGTTCAAAGTTCAAAGTCAGCTTTATTGTCAATTCTGCCATATGTGTTCAACATACAGTGAATCGAAATTTCGTTTCTCTCTGGCCAGGTAGTGCAAAAAGACAGTGAACAAAATACAACATAAAGACAACACAACAAAAACTATCTAAGACAGAGATCTAAGTTAAAACTAAAGTCTACGGTCTAAAATCTTAAAACAGTGCAACATAATAAATAACAAATAACCTATACTATATACAGATTTCCAAAGTGTGCAGTGTGCATCAAAATGTGCAATGGAAGATACAGCAGTGACTTGGTCATGTGCAGTAGAATGTGCATAGGAGTTAAGATAAATAAAAATAAGTGTGCAACAGTAGTAATTCTAGTGCAATACTTATTGTGAACTATTTTGAATTTTCTGTGTTTCCACTGTCAATAAACATTTATTTTTGTATTTGACTGTAACTTTCAATATAGCTTTTATTGTTTGTTTGACAATAAATTTGCATCATATTACTCTACCATTCTTTTTAGATGTTATGGTCCAAACTGTGCTTTTTTCACTCTTTGTTTACACTGAGACACACAGGCTCAAATCCTGGATGGTCCACCGTGCATGTGGGTTGGGTGGGGACTTCTTCCATTTTTGCTATCACCTACCAGATATATTATAAAGGTTGGCGGTTCAAATCCCGCTCTTGACATAAGAAACATCAGTGGTTGAGCGGTCAGATCCACTGACCCACAGGTTGGTACGATTCCAGCTCCCACAGATGAATGCTGCCGTTGTGTCCTTGGGCAAGACACATAACCCTCCTCGCCCCCAGTGTCTGCGTACACTGGTGTGTGAATGCGTGTGTGAATGGGTGAGTGGTTCCTTGTTGTAAAGCGCTTTGGGTGCCTTGAAGGTGGAAAAGCGCTATATAAAGATGTGACCATTACCATTATCAATAACATTTAGTGTATGCATAACATACAATAACCAAAAACACGTTCTTATAAAGCAAACACCCCTTGGGGGTTTCTCGGCATCCATTTTCCACCTAAAGACACAAAATAAATAAAATGAACAACAGTAATTGCATACTTTAGCCAAAATGACTTGTTCCATGAGTAACATCACATGTTAGGGCCTGGCTCCACCGCATGAGTATTTATTATTTATTTTATTTATTTAATGATTTATTTATTTATTATGCTTATTATGATTATTATATCATGCGAGCGTAAAAACTGCAACTTTTGGATGTAATTTTTGGAATGCATTAAAAGTGAAGGGGCGGCTCCACTGCACATGCGCTAGGCGTGGGTATAGAGCAGCACGTCATGCACGTGTAGGTTTTAGAAAATAGGATCCTGTTTTTTGATGCTCTTGATGCACTCGAGCGTAGGTGCGTATCCCCATCAAAACACACAGAGAGCATCTATTGTTGTATTTGTGCATTTAGCATCAGCACATGCTCCTGGGGCAGTTCTGTGTCGTTTGAAAGAGCCCAGGTCCAGAAAGACTCAAGAAAATGTCAATTAGTGCTTTGAAATGTACTTTTGAAAACCTCGTGTTTGCCGTGATCGGCCTGTTCAGGGGGTTAGTTTCACTCTAGACCTGATACAAGTGGCTAAACGCGCCCAGTCAAGTTCGAGCGGCGTTCCCATTGAGAAACACAGATTCTGTGCCTCACGTACCCGTCCTGCTGGAGCTGCCGGTGGAACCGCCCTCACGTTGGCGTGTGGCTGCGCTTTCAAGAGGTTGAGCTCGTAAACGCTGACACGTGCAGCGGAGCCGAGGCCTTACATTTACACAGTGAGGTTCCCACTTGTAAACAAACTACATGGTTTATCGTGGAGTTTTACACTTTTTTATATCACTTTAAAGCCCTATTCGGACGGGATTAGTTTTCCAGGGGGATGCAGAGTAATGTGGGTTTATCACAGGACCTCTGTAATATAAATGACCCATTCACACAGGACAAGAAATGTCCGTAATATTCATTTGACATGGGAGGAGTTTGTTTACGCTCTACGGGCATACTAGCATATACGAGGGGCAGGGCATAAAGCATCAGCTGAAGATAGAGAAGTCATGATTAGCCTGTGAAATATTAGCGAACTATGCAAATTATGTCCCATAATCAGGACTAATAGAGCATACATGACCTAAAACGAGCAGAAGTTTCATGCCTCTGACGACCGATTTATACCTCTTGGGCTTTTTCATTGGTCGATGTGTGCGTTTGTTTGAGAGTACCGGTAGATCATTTTGTTTGGCGGCAAAACAAAGCGCTTCAAGCTCCTCCGTATTTGAAAATTGCGGTAAATTATTTCTTTAAACGGATGTGACGAAATATTACATACATCTTTACCGAGGGTCGCATTCGCACGGGATTAATATTACCTATGGTAATTCCCCCAGACCGTTTTACAGAAGGTGAAACTCGCTGTAAATTTCACAGACATACTCCGTTATGTTTACGGACATGGCCCGTTCAGACACGACTAAATTCCCTGGTAATTATTACTTCACCCCATGTCACCCCATAAAACTAATCCCGTCCGAATAGGGCTTAAGTCATATTTGATTAAACGGTTTAATATAACCAAGCAAACTGTATCTCTATTTATTTCTCATAAAAGACAAGCGTTGTCTTGAAAAATATGAACTTCGCTCATGATTTCATTGGTAAGAACATGCATCATCCAAACATCGTTCATTGATGCACCAGGTTATACCAAACACTGATCTGTATTTTAAAACTAAACCATTATTATGAGCTGTCTACAAATGCACCTTTGTTAGTGTAGAATTACCAGTTAACCAACTAACCACTGAGAAGCGCTCAAGTCTAGATTCCAAAGGTTCGTCTTGTTTGTCTTTGTGCTCTGGGTCAGATTCTGGTTCACACATGTCGTATTGGACGGCAAACGCTTCTGGTTGTGCCATTTTTAATCCGTAGTGAAAAAAAGGTCTAATTTCAGTTAAATTTCCACACTGCGCAATTCGGTTATCTAGTGGACTACAACCATGGCTGCCGGGGTGTCGCGCAGGTAAAGAAACGCTCCAGGTGTGGGAGGGGGGAGGGCTGTGGAGGATCTCATTTACAGCGCAGAACGAGTCATGGAGAATGAACTCTGGAGCACAAATTATGAGAAATGAAGACTTTAGGATCTATTATTACAGTTATTATACACCAAACATACATGTTGTGGTATTTTATAAAAGCATATTCAGCAGCTTCAGTGTAAACTGGGCCAATTTGCAGCTTTCTGGTCAAAAACACAAAAACACAAGTTTGTGCCTTCAGTGACCTCTGCAGTTCCACGATGACTGCAGGGGTGGAGGTCCTCCAGACTCCGCCCTTCCTCATCCCTCGTTCTCCCCTTTAGTCCTCCAGACCCCGCCCGGTTTAGCAGCTCTGTTTGAAATACTTAAAGGGATAGTGCGTTTTTTTTGTGTGTGTGAATCTGTACGGCGTCCCCTTCAACAGTGTCGTCCACTAACACTGACTTACCGATGACGGCGTCATCTGGGCCCAGTTCTGCTCCGGTTCTGTAGCTCGTGAACGTAGTTTCGGTAAGTTAGCAGGGACATTTAATAAAGCTTGTTTTTCTTCTCAAATCAACAAAAAGTGATATATTTGCATCACAAACAGTTGTCCGTGAAAAATTCAGCAGCTTAAAGGAAAAGTAACGTTTTTTTTTACAATCTGAGCCTTCTTTCGGCAATAAAACAAGTAGTTTTACTCACACATAGCAGTTTGGTGTCATTTGGAGCAGTATCGTAGAACTTATGTTGAGCCGTTCTGTTCTACTAATGATCCCGTATCCGTTAGCGTGAGTGCTCGGGGCATTACTTTGCGGTGTCCAAATAACACAAACTTTAGCACTTTTCAAATCATAGAAGCCCGATGTCTTAATCTACGATTTCGTTCGAAGCAAAAGTGGCCTGTAATCCGAGATTTATCCATAGTTTCATTTGATGATGTCATCAGAGAGGACAGTGCGCATGTGCGGACTGTGCTTTCAGCTCCCGGGACCCAAACATGAAACACAAAGCTGTAAATTATGGATAAATCTCGGATTACAGGCCACTTTTGCTTCAAACAAAATCGTAGACTAAGACATCGAGCTTCTATGATTTGAAAAGTGCTAAAGTTTGTGCTATTTGGAGCCCGCACGGGGCATATTACATGCTCGGGGAATATATTATATGCCCCGAGCTATGGCTATAAGTCGCGCTAGGCTAACCGCAAATCTAAAACATCTCTGGAAGTGCTCCATATGACACCAAAGTGCTATGGGTGAGTAAAACAACTTGTTTTATTACCAAAATAAGGCTCAAATTGTAAAAAAAACGTTACTTTTCCTTTAACACTGACTTACCCATGACAGCGTCGTCTGGGCCTAGTTCTGTTCCGGTTCTGTAGCTCGCGAACGTAGTTTCGGTAAGTTAGCGGAGACATTTAATAAAGCTTGTTTTTCTTCTCAAATCAACAAAAAGTGATATATTTGCATCACAAACAGTTGTCCGCGGAAAATTCAGCAGCCTAATTCACATGGTGCTATTTTCTCTCGAGTCGTATCGCTGCGCGCCTGTTAGTATTATGAGCCTGTTCACATGTAAACATCTGCTTAGAAGTGAACAGGCTAATAATAAGTAACAGGCACACAGTGATTCGAGAGAAAATAGCACCATGTGAATTAAGCTGCTGAATTTTCTGCGGACAACTGTTTGTGACGCAAATATGTCACTTTTTGGACAATTGTTGTTTTGAGAAGAAAAACAAGCTGTATTAGGTCGTTTTCACACCTTGTTTGGTTCGTTCAAAACAAACCAGAGTTCGTTTGCTCCTTTGATTCGGACCTTTTGTTCTGGTGTGAATGAAAACTAAAAATCTCAATCTGGAGCAGACAAGAGAACCGAGACCACCTAAAAAGCTCGGTCTCTGCACGGTTCCATTCGAATCCTGGTGCGGTTCGTTTGAGGTGAGAATGCAGACCGGACTCGATCCGACACAAGTTGGCTTTTTGTACTTAATGAGCTCCCGTCGTATGTCGAGCATTATGGGAAACCGAGGCTGACGAAACGAAACTAAACTTACGAGTCTTACTTATGTTTTGTGTGAAGAGTCAGAACTTGATGCTCACATGAGTTCTGTCCTCCGTAGTCGTCTTGTCCTGTGTCTTCGTCGTTTGTAAATTGATTGTAAAATAGTGTAAACCTCACGATGCTGCTCAAACATTTGTGCGAACTGTAAAAACTGTGCAAACCATATCGCTAAGGCTAGACTGAAAACAGCAAGTAGCACCATTATTCTCCTCCTCCTGTGTTTGGACACGGCTCATTTCTGTCCAGTGGCTGAGCGACCTCAGCACACGTGGTTTTGTTTACAGATGTTGGTTCACTTGGGAAAAAACTGCAGTGTGAAAGCGAACCGCACCAAAAGAAAAAAAAAAGAAAAAAATTGGTCCGGACCAAAGCAAGTGAACTATCGGACTTTCCTGGTGTGAAAACGACCCTAAATGTCCCCGCTAACTTACTGGAACTACCTTCGTGAGCTACAGAACCGGAGCAGAACTGGGCCCAGACGACGCCGTCATCGGTAAGTCAGTGTTAATGGACGACACTGTTGAAGGGGACGCCGTACAGATTCACATTTTTAAAAAATGCACTCTTTAAAATACTTTTTCCCCTCTTAGTTTCTTGGACCGCTATTTCGTACTTCAATTTGAGAAATATATCTTTTTTCAGAGTAACAATACCCCTACTCGAATCCTATCGGGCTGCTCTACCCACATCTGAATAAAAAAACAAAACATGCAAATCTAATGTAACTCTACGCCACAAATCCGCGTGCTAAATGACCCGTGCATACAGTGTTGAAGTAGTCCAGTGGAAGTAGGCCACAGCTGAGTGTTTGAGAACATGATGGATCTGCTCCAGTGCAGTGAGTGTGGAGCAGGTGGACTCCTGTGG
This sequence comes from Paratrypauchen microcephalus, assembly GCA_036785185.1. Classification (NCBI taxonomy): domain Eukaryota; kingdom Metazoa; phylum Chordata; class Actinopteri; order Gobiiformes; family Gobiidae; genus Paratrypauchen; species Paratrypauchen microcephalus. The sequence continues at coordinate 4,767,147 of JAVJIX010000042.1, forward strand.
TTTAGGGAGAAATTAAAACACAAAACCATGACACTTTCAGACTAAATCTACTGTATCAGAGCCAGACCCAACACTTTATGGGCTATAAGAAGTTAAGCACATTTTTGCTGTATACATGCTGTAGTTTTGACCCATATTACACTATTTTCTGATTTATGTCATAATCTATCATCTTCCTAATCAAAACATGGAGTCCACACACCTTCACTGGAATCATTTGGATCATTTCAGACCTGGAATCGTCAATATCTACTTTAAACCAGGGGGCGGCAACCTTTACCACTCAAAGAGCCGTTTGGAGCCGTTTCACACAGTAAAGAAAACATTGGGGGCCACAAAACCCTTTTGAGATTTAAAATGAAATAACACTGTTTCGTGGATTTTTTTTTCCATTTTTTTTTAAAGGTCCCATGGCATGAAATTTTCACTTTCTGAGGTTTTTGAACGTTAATGTGAGCTCCCCTACCCTGTTTAGCCCCCCCCCATGGTTAAAAGTTGTGAAATGTCTAAACTGAGCATTTGCGATCCTTTTCTGCGTTACAAAAAATCGGAGCTCAAACGGGCGATTTTGAACAAGGCAAGGTGCCTTGTTCAAAATCGCCCGTTTGAGCTCCGATTTTTTGACGTCAGATCGAAAAAAGAAATGCAAATGCAGTTCCACCCCCGTCTGTCTGTACTCAGCGTCTCTGTAAATCACGCCCAGAGAGTTTGGACTGTGAATGCGCTAGGCAATGCAAAATGCGTTTTTTTACTTGCCTGGAGGCACGTCCGAGTGTTTCTAGGCTCGGAAGTCCTTTATCTGAGCCTCTGGACTTTTGAACAGCAGTGGTTTAATTTTATTTTCTGTGGAAATGTGTTTATTTTTCAATGGAACGCTTCAAATCTCTCCCCCTGTGCAAAAACACGGAAATGGATCAGCTGAGAGCTAGAGCGGAGAGTTTGGCCACTCCCCCACCCTCTACTATAGGCCAGCTCTTTTCTCCTCATTTGCATTCAAGCAACAACGCCCATTATAGAGTGTTCAGAGAGAAAAAAATTACTCTTTCTCATCTTATCTCTGTTTCTCATGCACTGAGTGTTGATTTTGAAGAAGGATTCATTTACAGTATTAGGGAACCATTAAGGAGCCATATAAAAGCATCAAGAAGTACCATGTCATGGGATCTTTAATAGTGTATCAACGCACATTTCTGCGTCCTGATTGGCTAAGGGACTGTAGAACTTTGCTGATTCGTCAGTCATTCTCCTCCGTGTCTCCTGTACAGTATGTGTTCAGTTTGCCAGATTTATATAAATGTTGGATCGCAGTGTGACTCTGAAGTGCTGTATGTTTGCAAGTTTTCTCCCCGACAAAACCTGCCACAGCGAAGCGACGCCAGGACGAAGAGACTTGGTCATAAGAACTGTGAAATACACACGAAATACACTTTGGTTTCGTTCTATAATACTGTGCTTTTTTGTTGAAAATCTACAAAAGTTTGAGCGTTTAAACAAGAGAGAAATGTGAGAAAATGTTAATTCCAGTCTGAGAAAAGTGTAGAATGTGTGTGGTGAGACGTTTACAGCCTTAAAACATGGAGAAGAATTGTAAAATATAAAACAGACGACTTTGCGGATTTCGCTTATCGTGGGTTATTTTTAGAACGTAACCCCCATGATAAACGAGGGACCGCTGTACTGAGCCGCATCGGAGGGATCAGAGAGCCACATGTGGCTCCGGAGCCGCGGGTTGCCGACCCCTGGACTAAACTAAAGGTAAAAGGAGCTGTTCATTTGAAAACTGAAGCTTCATCACGAGGTGGAACAGAGCGTTTTGAGCTTTGGAGATGTGGACAGACTAATGATAAAGAGTTACTCAAACATGTGAATGAAACAAAACACAACTCCAGGTGTGTTTTTGAAGAGGTAACGACATTAGAACATGACTTAAAGCTCACAACAGTCCATTCTGCATAATATAGGACAGTTAAACCTGGGCGGGTGAGGAAGTTTGTAGTGATGTGTGTGAGAAAAACATCAACGTCGAGTTTGAATCATGATTCTGATTTGTCAAAAGTTGAAGTTTCCAGGTACAAGTCTTTCCAAAACATGTCAGAACGTTTAATAAATAAAGGCCTCATTTCCACTGGCACGGTTCGTTTGGAGGCCAGTAGGAGACATGAGGATTCCATCACCGTTTTGGGTGTGACACAGGTCTATACGACACACCCAATGTCCTGGGCCTCCACGAGCTGCCGGACAGCTAAATGACCAGTGCTGAAGGAGCATCGACGCTGAGTGATGTTCAGTTATAACAAATCAACAGCAAACGAACCAGAGCACACAGCGATCCCCACGAGGACTCGCACAGGCTTAAGTTTCACTTTTGTTTTCTCACTGTCTGTGCGAAGGCAACACTCTGGAGCACATGCTCTTGATTTTGATAAGTAAATGCTCCCCAGCTCTGGAACTCTCCCTCCTGACCTCCACTGACACACTCCCAAACTTCAAAACTCAAAACTCATCTGTTCAGACTGGCCTTTTCACTCCAACCATAACTGCACTGTCCTTTTAAATGTTTTAAATGCTTAACTGTTTTTAAAAGTTTTATTGTTTAAATGTTTAACTGTTTGTTTTTAACTGATTGTATTTTAACTGTTGCTTTTAACTGCCTATAATGTATATTATACTTGTTGTAAGGCGACATTGAGTGTCCAGAAAGGCGCCTAATAAATAAAATGTATTATTATTAGGGCTGTCAGTTTAATGCATTAATTAGATTAATTAATTACACTGCTAATTAACGCGTTATAAAAATTAACGCAATTAATTATGAGCGCAATTAATTATGAGCGCAATTCAATGCGCGCGCATTTTTAATTTGGCGTGCGGGGCCTTTGAACGGCGAGTTTATTTATAAAAATGTGACGGAGCAGATCCGTTTCTAAGCCCCCTGTCCCCGGGGAGAGCACGTGAAGACGCGCGCGTCCGTTTCCGTATCTGCTGCGCTGCGCGCGCTGAACCCCTTTCAATTCCCCATAACCTCTCCAGCGTGTTCTGCCGTGACTAAGGGTGCACACTTAAGAAGCGTTAGTTTTGCCCATCCAAATCACACTATCATTTGCTCACCCCGCGGTGCCGCCGCCTCCTCCCTCCTCCTCCGTGCGATGTTCCGGACACATCCGCGCCGGGTTCCGGGAGTCAGGTGAGCCATGAGTAATTTACACGGACAATGATTTGTATTCTCTGTATATTTGAAGCTGTGTATATTATTTATTGACATTGCATGAAAGCTACTGTACGTGCTCACGTACACCAGAAATATTCACCATTTAAGAGGCTAGTGGAATGGTGTAAATGAGCTTTCGAATGAATGTTACGTAATGTGGGAGGTGAATGGGGGTGTACAGCAGTCTTGTCTTGGTTACACTGGAGGTAACGTGCACTGAAAGAGTGAAAGACTGAAAGACTTAAAGGGGAAGTGCGTGAAGAGTCCCTCAGTCGTCCAGGTAGAATCCATGATAAAAGGAGAAATTCAATTTGTCAACTGGACAAAGTTTGTTTGGTCGAAAACGTTTCGCCGCTCATCCGAGAGGCTTCGTCAGTTCTGGTTCTAGTGCTGGTTAGACCCTGTTTAGAACCAGAACTGACGAAGCCTCTCGGATGAGCGGCGAAACGTTTTCGACCAAACAAACTTTGTCCAGGTGACAAATTGAATTTCTCCTTTTATCTTTTAAAGGGGAAGTCTGCATTCTTTTCACTGTACCACTATAAATCACACCTTTTTTGCACTGTGGGAAAGCACAATAAACCACCTAAAAAAATTATTTTAAAAAATGCGATTAATTAGATTAATTAATTACAAATCCTGTAATTAATTAGATTAATTTTTTAAATCGCCTGACAGCACTAATTATTATTATTATTATTATTATTATTATTATTATTATTATTATTATTATTAGTATTATTATTATCATAAATATTCCCGTGGTTCCCTGGACGGAGGAGGAGGATTATGGACAACTGTATGTGGTCTTGTTCCACACTCCAGTCGTGACCTTTGCTGTTAAATAGGGCCTAACAGTTACAGGGGTCACACTATTTATGTTTTGCCAAATGTGCTGCTAATCCTCCAATGAGAGTGTGGAGGCGTGTCTAACCCCGCCCCCTGTGAGCCAGTCCCAGGTCCCAACCGTGCCAGAACCCCCCTCCAGCGGTCCGCTTGGGACCCCTAAAAAGGCGACATTACAGATCGCTTTAGGTCCTGCACTACACCTATGGAAACGAGGTGAAAGTCTTTGTCACTCATGTTCTCCTTCAGTGTTTGAGCTACATTTACCAAGGACCTGCTCCTGTGGTCCACGTTGCAGTTGAGGTCTTTTCCTGTTCTGTGGATCAGGTGTGTGTGTGGATCAGGTGTGTGTGTGGATCAGGTCTGTGTGTGGATCAGGTGTGTGTGTGGATCAGGTGTGTGTGTGGATCAGGTGTGTGTGTGGATCAGGTGTGTGTGTGGATCAGGTGTGTGTGGATCAGGTGTGTGTGGATCAGGTGTGTGTGTGGATCAGGTGTGTGTTCTATAGAGCAGGTCCCTGACCCATGGACATGAGCAGGTCTCTTTGTTGGGTGGAGCAGGTCTCTTTGTTGGGTGGAGCAGGTCTCTTTGTTGGGTGGAGCAGGTCTATTTGTTGGGTGGAGCAGGTCTATGAGCGATGTGAGCAGAGCTGCTGTGGTGTCAGCCTGGATCAGACTTATAGATTCATTGATTGACAGCAGACTGGAGCTGCCAGCCTCAGCCATCGACGCCCAGTCAATGTGTCCTTGGCTCTCACAGAGGACTGTGATGACACGCTGCAAAAACATGTTATCACAGCAGCTCCTCATACAGTCTGAGAGACGCTGTCCACAGACAAACTGTCCACAGACACACTCACTATGTTCACATGCACAGGAAAACTGGACTGGGTATTTTAGAAGTGAATCTCAAAGATCCCCATAATGCATCTGGAGAACCCAATGCAACATGTAACAGTGCAGGAGTGAGAAATATAAGACATGAGTTTGGACGAGGACTGAGAACATGTCTTGTTTTGGTAAAGTGAAATCTACCACAGCTCCAGTGTGTTATTTGGGCTCTAACGATTTCTATTAACTGTAGGCACTGCTCCTGTATTAGACTTATCTGAGCTTTATTTGAACCACAAAGAGCTGACTCAGAACTACAACAGGTGAGATCATTTGTGCTGTTAAACATGTCCATCTCAAACTTAGAACTATAATCAAATCTGGACGATGAATCCAAGATGGCGTTGTGTTGTTTTCAGTGGCCTGTGCTCATTGGCGCATCAAGATTTTATTCCTGCGTTACTTCCTGAAGACTGACCTTACGCCGCAAAACGTGTGATGTCAGAAACCTGCAGTTCTGCCCAATCAGAGCGAGAGCTGCTGGAGCGGCGCCAGCCTAACCTGGGAAATCCCAGGCTGCTTTCGTTCGTTCCGATCTGAAAGACAGCCTGGCGACTATGGCAAGTGAGCTCTCCTGATTCTGGGAGCCAATCAGAGAGCGGGGAGGGGTGGAAAGACGGTGACTCGTACTACGTGACAAACGGAAACTTGTAGTTTGAACTGACAACTGACATGATTGGCTCTGGGCTACGTATACGCCAAATGATAGACATTCGTAACGCCCAATAAACGGTTGTTGGCGTTCGTAAACCACACCTCCACTACGAGATATTCAGTAGGTGCTCCCAGACCATATGTCACTGTGATATGGTCTGGTAAACCAGGCAAGCACCAGCCTGGGCCCAGTATGGCTCTGTGAAGTTTTGAGCGCTCAAAACTTGAGAGCGCTGTCCTGAACAAACTGAGCAATAAGACCATGGAGATGGTCCCTGGGCGCCTGAAAGACGAGCTGTCCACTGCTCCTGAAGCATAGGTCAAATGAAGAGAAGTAATTTCCCTACAGGGATAAATAAAGGATAATTTAAAACAAAAAAGGACCATGAACGCTCACACTGATCACGGGCTCATGAAAACGTGCTGTTTAAATCCATTTTGTATTTTTTCATGAGTTTTCAGATGATCTTAAAACTTATTTTGACAGTGTGTGAAGAATCCCTCAGTCGTCCAGGTAGAATCCAAGGTAAAAGGAGAAATTCAATTTGTCAACTGGACAAAGTTAGTTTGGTCAAAAACGTTTCGCAGCTCATCCGAGGTGCTTCATCAGTTCTGGTTAGAGTGCTGATGGACACTGCTCGCTGCAGGGAGGAGCTAACGACACTGAAATTATTCTGAAACTATCCCACCTCTTTGTTTTCAGCTTTCTGTTTTGTTTTTTTCAGTTTCTCTCTGGCGTCTAGTTTAGCATACCCATTCAAAACCCTAATGGGTGGTTTTGTTTGTTTGTTTTTTTGGACAAAAAAGATAATCCTTATTTAAACAGGAATGGTGGAGTCAGACATAATTTGTCTCCCATCTATAATTCCATTCTCAAACCGAAATCAAAACAAACAAAGGAAACAATAGGGCAGCAGGTCAGGGCCAGAGGTGTGAAAACATTACCTGGCCAGCCAAATGATATCTCTCTGTATTTGCTATACAGCGCGATACCATTTGGACACCCTCGCTCCACCCTCGCTCCCCCGGTTAACAACGGACTCCGCGATTCTGATTCGTTCAAAGATGGTGACGTCAGTGCACCCGCCTTTGCCCGCAACGTCGCTTCCATTCAGCTGTAAAATTGGTCTTAAATGACCTAAAACACATCGATTCCTTAAAACCACAGCAGCTGACAGCTCTAGAGGCCTTTCTTTTCAAAAAAGATGTTTTTGCATTGCTTCCTACCGGCTTGGTTCACGTCACTGTCCGTTAACTGTTCTCTGATTGGTTCATTTAGCTGTCTGTCTACGCGCAACGGCAGCGCATTCTGGACCAAGCATTACCAGACTCGCCGCTGGTACAGCGATGAGTCATGGATTCTTCCAGGCAAGTGAAAACAGCCGTTAGGTTTTGAATGGGTATGCTAAACTAGACGCCAGAGAGAAACTGAAAAACAAAAAACAGAAAGCTGAAAACAAAGAGGTGGGATAGTTTCAGAATAATTTCAGTGTAGTTAGCTCCTCCCTGCAGCGAGATATAAGCAGTGTCCATCAGCACTCTAACCAGAACTGACGAAGCAGCTTGGACCAAACAAACTGTCCAGTTGACAAATTGAATTTCTCCTTTTACCACTTATTTTGACAGTGTTAATATGTTCATTATGTCACCATGGTAACGACTGAACATTCCACCAAACATATACGTAGAACACCCCCAGCGTGATGTCACTGCTGCGTGTCAGTGGTAACATGTTTCCTGAGTTAACACATTAGGATTATGTTCACAGTGTAACACAGCTGACCCTCACATCACCGTAAAACATGGACGTCTCGTGTCCCGTCCCTCCGTGGTCTTCAGGAGTCCCTCAGCGTCCCTCAGCGTCCCTCAGCGTCCCTCAGCGTCCCTCAGCGTCCCTCAGCGTCCCTCAGCTCCTCTGACAGAACAGACCTTCAGACATTCATCAGCGTCGCCCTGTCACCCTGGCGACAGCCCGGAGCTCGCCACTATCGCATCTTCATTACGCTCCCACGCGGTGGAAATAAAAGCTCCGGTGATTTATGAGCTTCTGACGGCGAGGAGTGGTCAGGGCGGCGGTCCGGAGAGAAGAGGCTTAGAGTGGGACACGGAGACCCTCTGTGGTCGTGGGTGTGCCCGGTGCAGGTTTACTCACACTACATGTCCCTGGAGGTCTGTTTGCAGTGGAGCGGCGAGGAGAGCTGAGGAGGGTTCTACACGTTCTCTTTTACTCTGTTATGATGTTTCCTCATCCAGAACATACCTGGAGTTGTCTTTTGTTTCTCCACGCCTCTCTGTATCTGCTGCTGCGAGCCTCATCATCTTGGTTTTAAAATGTTCATATTAACCTGCCCTACATGTTTTGTTTTGTTTTTTATCTCACTATTTTTGCCCATAAATAAATTCTTATTCCTAATATGGAACTCGTCTCCACTTCTTTATACAGTCTGTGGTTGCAACAGTCTTAACATTTCATCATTCTGAAACCCTTGGAGAAGTCCAGAGCAGCTGAGCCCCTAGAGAAGGTCAGAGGAGAAGGTCAGAGGAGCTGAGGAGAGGGTCAGAGGAGCTGAGGAGAGGGTCAGAGGAGAGGGTCAGAGGAGCTGAGGAGAGGGTCAGAGGAGAAGGTCAGAGGAGCTGAGGAGAGGGTCAGAGGAGATGAGAAGAAGGTCAGAGGAGAGGGTCAGAGGAGATGAGAAGAAGGTCAGAGGAGAAGGTCAGAGGAGCTGAGGAGAGGGTCAGAGGAGAAGGTCAGAGGAGAAGGTCAGAGGAGAGGGTCAGAGGAGAAGGTCAGAGGAGAGGGTCAGAGGAGATGAGAAGAAGGTCAGAGGAGAAGGTCAGAGGAGAGGGTCAGAGGAGAAGGTCAGAGAAGCTGAGGAGAGGGTCAGAGGAGAAGGTCAGAGGAGAGGGTCAGAGGAGAAGGTCAGAGGAGAGAGTCAGAGGAGAAGGTCAAAGGAGGTCAGAGGAGAAGGTCAGAGGAGAAGGTCAGAGAAGCTGAGGAGAGAGTCAGAGGAGAAGGTCAGAGGAGAGGGTCAGAGGAGCTGAGGAGAGGGTCAGGCTGTATTAGATATAATTTAAAAAACGATTGTAAAATAAAATTTAAAAAATACATAAATTTTGCTCTCTCCAGGTGACCTTCTCCAGATCCGAGCCTGGATCTGTGCTCCTGTTGTTGTCATTAGATCATCAGACCCTGAAGTCCACTGTTGGTGAGTTAGGTTGCGCTGCTGCTGCTGCCTGCTGGGACCTGTGGAGATGTTAATGAAGCAGTGAGCTCTTTGTCAGACCCAGTGCTCCTGTGAGGGCTCAGATCAATGCCTCAGACCTCCACATGGTTCTGCTCGCTCAGGTTCTTCAGGTCACTTTGAGGGCGTGTTCTGTGAGCTTGAAATCAGTTGGAATGAAACGTTTAAAATCATCTCAAGAACAGCGTTTCTCTATATTATGTGAGTGTTGTGAATCTTCTGTTTCCTTGATGCCGCTCAAAGACAAAGCCAACTGAATGATCTATAGTGACTTTTCAAATAACTGCATCATATTAATTAGGTTTAAAATTAAACAAAATGCTGATAGCAATTCTAATCCAAATATTTGTTTTATGTTTGGTGGTGGAGTAGAGGTTCCACAGCTCTTTGCTCCTCCTGGGTTCACTTTTCAGAAGTTTAACAGCAATGAACAAAATCCTGAATCGAGATTACACAAGGGCACTGGGTTTTTTTGCTTTGGTCATGGCCTGTGCCAACCAAAACTAAGGATATGGCAGATGCACAATATGAAGACGCTGAGATCGCCGCGGGTGAGCCGACTCAAGTGACGCGGGTGAGCCGACTGCAGCGTCACTTGAAGCCACACTGCAAAGGTTTTTCTAAACCTTGCTCTGTCTGATGTTTTATTTATCTCGTCTCGTCATTTTTCTCCTGTTAGAACAGATTTTCAAATCCTAAATCATGAATTGGAGCTGGTCCCTACGCAATTTGTATATTTTCACGGAGGAGCACCGGTCCGGGAGAGCTGGAAAGTCCAGAGGGAACGTGTTGCCTGATACACAAGGGACACGTCGTGCACCTGGCACCGCTGTTACCGGAGGACACGGAGCGATTACTATTGGAATTTTGATGGCAGGACATCTGGATTGGCCTGGGGGATATTTTCTGACCCATCACTAATTGGAGCCGAGCGGATAAAAAGAGTACCGATCTGCCAGACAGCCATTTTACGGGGAACTGCGAACTCGGGGGGCAATGTCAGAAGGAAAAACATAGATGAACTGTTCCATCCATCTGTGGGACCCCCCTGGCACTAGATAACATCACGGAAATGGATGTGGAACTGTGGGGAACAGCGGCTCAGTCCATATTCAGTATCATACGTGCGGGGGGAGGATTGCGAGTCGCACAGACCTGCAGGAAGTGGGGACCTGACAGAAACCAGGGTTCTGGCAAATTGCCTGTTCGCCTGGGTTCTAAAATGTATCGATTATTAAATTTCCCTTTCGTAATCAATCCTCCTGAAAATGTGATCCAACTGAACTGGACTCTTTGTTTTGACTGCATCTTTAATCCAAGGCCGACAGCTGCCGCAAAAACATTGGCACACACTATTGGACTCACACTCACATGTATTAAGTAATACTGCCCTGTCTGTTTTGCATCTTTTCCACTCTGTATCTCCCAGTCGGCGGCCCCTCCCCTAGCCACTCTATACTGTCCTGTCCTGGTTAGTGGGGAAACGAAATTTTGAATTCACTCTATGTACATGTACATATGGGGTTGTTTTTTGACAATAAAGCAAACTATGACTAACTATGACTATGACTAAAGTGGATAAACAAGCAGAAGAACACTTTCAACATTTGCAGAATCAGCTTTACTCTATAAATTAGATTCTTGCCGGACACACAAGAGATTTAGAATCCCAACGCAAAATGACCACCTCTCTCCAAGCGCGGATCAAAGAGGTTGAGGATGCTAAAACTAAACACCTTGAGATGCTCAAGCTGCTCCAGGACAAAATAACTTCTTTGGAGGACAAGAGCAGAAGGGAGAATCTATTTGAAAGGAGAGGAACAGGGAAATACTTTGGCTTACCTATTACAGAGCTTCCCTAATGGTTTCCCAAAATGACCAGCAATCCACCGGAGCTGATGCGGGCGCACTGGTCCACGAGCCCTGATCCTTAGATGTCTTTGCTTCACAGACAGGGACTGCATCTTGGCCCATGCCATGGAAGTAGCAGGTCAAACAGTTTGCTTTACACCAGACTACAGTGATGCCACTGCTCAGCGAAGGTGCCCATGTTCCCCAGTGATGAACCGGGCTTGGGTTTCCAAACCTTCTTGCTGGATAAGATAAGATAAAACTTTATTGATCTCACACAGGAGAAATTCACTTGTCCCATTAGCTCCAGACAGTTTAGTGCAAAGACAGTTTGAACAGAAAGTGCAGCAGACAAATAGTAATAATAATAAAGTAAGTAAATAAGAGAATATAGAAAATATTGCATGTCTGGCCTATACAGTGAAGTTGTACAGTCTGATGGCGGTGGGATGAAGGATCTGCAGTAGCGCTCCTTCTTGCACTGGGGGTGCCTCAGTCGGCTTCTGAAGGAGCTGTTCAGCTCCTCTACAGTCCGGTGCAGAGGGTGAGAGGTGTCGTCCATGATGGACGTAAGTTTGTCCAGTACCCTCCTCTCAGCCACCTCCTCTACAGAGTCCAGAGGACAGCCCAGGACAGAGCTGGCCCTCCTGAACAGCTTGTTGAGTCTTTTTCTGTCCCGTTCTGTGCTGCTCGAGGCCCAGCAGACGACAGCGTAGAGGAGAGCAGAGGCCACCACAGAGTCATAAAAAGTCTTGAGCAGAGGCCTGCTCACTCCAAAGGACCTCAGTCTCCTCAGGAGGTGGAGGCGACTTTGGCCCTTCTTGTACAGGGTGTCGGTGTTGTGGGACCAGTCCAGTTTATTGTTGAGGTGAACATCCAGGTACTTGAAACTGTCCACAGTCTCCTGCAGTCATCAAACTGACCCCTGGATCTGATCATCATCATCTGTTAGAAGATCTGCGCGAGGCTGTGGAGTTCACTGACTCTGTGGACCCACAAACCTCCAGTAAGGACTCGCAGTAACGTTTTGGTTTTTCTTTCTCATTTTTGTGTGTGAACAGTTATCTGCTGCACACTGTATTTGTTTACTTCAGCAGTGACGGCATAGAATAGTGGACTACGTCTGACGTCACACTCCGCACTCGTCAGGTGCCTTAACTAATGCTGCTTTTCTGTTATAATTGCCTATTGGTGGGATGTTTTCCCCCCCTTTGAAATAACTGTAGAGTTATGTTTTTTTTTTAAAGATGCATGTGAAATAAAATGACTTAAAGGTAAATATTGCCACTTTCTGCTAATTCAGAGGCATTTAACCCTTGGGGTGTTTTGTAGAGCAAGGATGCTATCTTTTTCCTTTTTTCCCTTATATTGAGGATCACAGATGATGATAATATAATGTGTATGTTTCTTGTTTGTGCCACCTATCTCCCTCATTGCTCATCTCACTTATTTATTTACCAAATCTAAAGTATAGTATCAATTAAAGGACTTAAATTGATCCATATCAACATACGGAGTCTATGTTTCTACAAATCTTCAATGTGAACTTCTCATTCCAACCGTGGAGCCAGTTCATTTGAGTCAGTATTTGTAAAAAAAAAAGGTTTTCATGAGAACAAAAATGTAATTACTACTAACACAGACCACCACCTGCTCCATCCGAGGCAATGAAATCGATTATCAACATAATAAGCTCTCAGGAAAAGCAGTGAAATAGTTTTGGGAGATTTTAATAGCAACTGGCTTCACCGCTCCTCATCCGGTGATAGAAATCTGGTCGCAAGTGTCAACGTCACGCAATTAATAAAAGAACCAACTAGAAAACCACCGCTCCTGGATACTGGTTACTAACCCAGAAAGAATCACTACATCTGGTGTACTGAAAGTTTTGGTGATCACTCAATAGTTTTCTGTGTGTGGAAAATTAGAACACCCAAATTTCCAACCAAATACATAAAAGTCAGACAAAGTAAAAACATAAATACCGAACAACTTAAAAATGACCTACTGGACTAGATTTAAACTAATTCCATCTTTTGAAAATGCTTGGAATTGTTTTCACTCTGAAGTTCCAGTGTAATTGACAAACATGAGCCACAAAACAATTCGTGTAAAGGGATTAGTCCCAGTTTAACAATTCCTGTAAAGGGTTTAATTAGCCTTTTTAAAAATCGGAAAAGTGCTCGGCATGAATACAGATTGTCTAAGGATCCTTCCGATTGGGAAGCAGACCGGCTTCTTAGGAACCACGGCCAAACACAAACACGGAATGCTAACTATACTATAAGGAAGTCTTAGGTCAAAATTGGAAAAATCCCAGACAGTTTTGGAAACATCTAGACCAGGAGTGTCAAACTCATTTTGGTCCAGGGGCCGTATCCAACCTACTTTGATCCCAAAGGGGCCGGATCAGAAAATATACCCCAAAAATAGCAATAAGTCCAAATATTTGTGCAGAGAAACACAAATCTATTACAGAATTATTTTTTATTTGATGAACTCTTTCTTTTACAAAATATTATATTATCAACAACCTGAAGCTTTAAGAAAAATGCAATTTCAACACAAACATACAGGTTTCCCATTCACCTCCTAAACAAATTAAGGAATTAGTCAGTTTTTCTTGGAAAATCCTGCACTCGGCGTCCACTTTTCTCATTTTTGACATTTTGCTGATGAGGGTGTCACGTCAACAGTCAAAACGATGGTCCTTTAAGAGCGTTTGGAAAGAGGCGAGTCTTCATTTGTGCTGCTCTGGTGGGAGGGGCCACGTACAGAGGCACTGGAGACGCTGCTATGCTAAACTGCGCAGAAAAGGGGCACAGAAAATTAACAGTATTTGAATAGAAAATTAAAATATAATTAAAATGTTTTAAAAGAAAATCTAGACCATCTTCTCAATAAATCAAATGATGACTCAATCAATCATATTATTGTTAATGATAATGCTACTTGAGATCCTCTGAGGCTTTTAACACATCAGCAGCGCAGAGCACTAAATCAAACTGAAGCATCTTTTTCTTTGACTAGAATTCAACCATTTGATGTACATCAAACTATTTCTGAAATAAAATTGGAAGTTCTGGCCCAGATGGTTTGGAAGCTAAATTCCTTAAGTTTGGATCTAGTACACTTCTATATCCACTATCAGATCTGTGCGATATGTCCTTAGATTCCAGCACCATCCCGATGGTTTGGAAAACAAGAGTAACTCAGATATCCACTGATCAATACTCTACCACAACAGCTTTAGTAAAATTGACCAACGATAGGCAGTGTCCACCAGCACTCTGAGCAGAACTGAAGAAGCAGCTTGGATGAGCTGCGAAATGTATTTGACCAAATAAACTTTTGTCCCGTTGACAAATTTAATTTCTCCATTTGCCATTGACCAGTGTCCTGATGGCTTCATCGAACCGGGACCTCCAATGTGCACTGGGGCGGTTTGCAGCCGAGTGTGAAGCGGCTGGGATGGAGATCAGCTCTTCCAAATCCGAGGCCATGGTTCTCGACCGGAAAAAGGTGTCTTGCCCTCTCCGGGTGGGTGGGGAGTCCTTGCCTCAGGTGGAGGAGTTCAAGTATCTCGGGGTCTTGTTCACGAGTGAGGGGAGGATGGAGCATGAGATTGACAGGCGGATCGGTGCAGCGTCGGCAGTGATGCGGTCGCTGTACTGGACCGTTGTGGTGAAATGCTCTCAATTTACCGGTCAATCTACATTCCTCCCCTCACCTGTGGTCATGAGCTCTGGGTAATGACCGAAAGGACGAGATCGCCGATACAAGCGTCCGAAATGAGTTTCCTCCGCAGAGTGGCTGGGCGCACCCTTAGAGATAGGGTGAGAAGCTCGGTCACATGGGAGGAGCTCGGAGTAGAGCCGCTGCTCCTCCATGTGGAGAGGAGCCAGCTGAGGTGGCTCGGGCATCTGTTTCGGACGCCTCCTGGACGCCTCCCTCGGGAGGTGTTCTGGACACATCCCACCGGGAGGAGGCCCCGGGGAAGACCCAGGACACGCTGGAGGGACTATGTCTCCCGGCTGGCCTGGGAACACCTTGGGGTCCCCCCGGAGGAGCTGGAGGAAGTGTCCGGGGTGAAGGAGGTCTGGGCGTCCCTGCTTAGACTGTTGCCCCCGCGACCCGGCCCCGGATAAGCGGAAGAAAATGGATGGATGGATGGATGGCCATTGACCAACAATGTATTCTCCTTTGACCAAAACCAGTGTACAGGTGCTAGATTTCTTGACCTTTCGAAGGCTTTTGATTTGGTTGACCTACTACCAACCTACTGTTGAACAAACTCCACAGGTCTAAAAGGAAATGCTCTTTTGTGGTTCAGTGCTTACCTCCATAGTTTAAAGACACAAAATCTAGTTAGTGCATTATGGGAAAAGGTGTACCACAGGGTTCGACTCTTGGTCCCTTGTTATTTTCTATTTTCGTTAATGATTTTTTTGTAAACTGTATGTTTTATGTTCTTGGACACCCATGAAAACGAGAGGTTGCATCTCAAGGGACTTTCCATAAATAATTTCAAATTCAAACTTTTTTTTTTTTGGTCATAATCAAGCAGCAGTAGTCAGACTCTAGACTCTCTTTGTGAGCAGTGTTTTCCCACAATATCCAAAGTAATCTGGGCCCTAAACTTGTGTAGAACCAATGAGCTCTGAGCTCTAAGCACTAAACTCATCTGAGGTGAGAGAAGTTTGATTTTGGTCTAATATAAACATCTGTATGACCATTGAGCTCCTTTGTTTCTCTGCGTGACAAGTCCAGATGTTTCAGTGTGGTCCTCACTCTCTCAGGCTCAAACATGATCGTCCAATCTGATTTATTTATTTCAGTGACACGTTTAAAATGAAGGAGCTGATTGGTCCCCATCATTTTGAATAAAATCACATTTCTCTCACATTGGTTCTACACAAGTCTTGGGCCCAGATTACTTTGGATATTGTAGGAAAGCACTGTTCACAAAGAGAGTCTAGAGCAGGGGTGTCAAACATGCGGCCCGGGTGCCAGATCCGGCCCTCCAAGCTGTTTAATCTGGCCCTCAGCTGATTTTCTATTAAAATATTTCAATTGTATTTTAGTTTTCTATTAAAATATTGGTAATTTTCTGTGCAGTTTAGCATAGCAGCGTCTCCAGCGCCTCTGTACGTGGCCCCTCCCACCAGAGCAGCACAAATGAAGACTCGCCTCTTTCCAAACGCTCTTAAAGGACCATCGTTTTGACTGTTGACGTGACACCCTCATCAGCAAAATGTCAAAAATGAGAAAAGTGGATGTCGAGTGCAGGATTTTCCAAGAAAAATTTACTAATTCCTATTAGTTCACGGAGGTGAATGGGAAACCTTTATGCTTGTGTTGAAATGGCAAGCTTCAGGTTGCTCATAATATTATAATATTTTGTAAAAGAAAGAGTTCATCAAATAAAAAAAACTTCTGTAATAGATTTGCCTTTCTCTGCAGAAATATTTGGACTTAAAATGAGTTTGACACCCCAGGTCTAGAGCAGGGCTCTCAAGTTTTGAGCGGGGTCGTGCGTGAGACATTTTTAACGGATTCATGTAAGAGTCTGGTTAATGCACCGGGCCCGCGGCTCACCACGTCTCACCGCGTCTCAGCGTGTCTCACCATGGGCAGTTCGGCTCTGGGCCGCGCATATTCCGCGCGTAAGCCGTCGGGGGGACACGTTACGCACAGATGGAGACACCGGGACCGGAGTCGGTGCGTCTCAGAGGAGACGTGGCACCGGGACTGAGGCTCAGGACGTGACCGGGGGACGGCGCGTCTGCTCCGGCCTCGCTCGGACCGTGCGCCCGGAGCAGGGGGAGTTTTTTTCGCTGAAAACGCGCGGAGCCTGCATAAACTGAGCCACACAGACCGATTTTCTGGGCACAAAAAAAAAAAAAAAAAGAAATCAGCGTGAGAAAGGTGTGTGAGCGTCGAATTGCGTGTGTCACACTCTCAATGCGTGAGACTTGAGAGCCCTGGTCTAGAGTCTAACAACTGCTGCTCGATTATAACAAAAAAAAACAAAAACTGAAATTATTTATGGAAAACCCCTTGAGATGCAGCATGTCATTTTCAAGGGAGACCAAGAACATAAAACATACAACATAAAACAGTTTCGTGCTTCACTCACTGATTCGGCACTAATCTGCATTGTTTCTCAGTTGTCATATTTTTTTTCCTTGTGGCAGCCATATTTGTTTTGATTGGTCAGTCGGGGAGGTGCACCAGTGACCACACTCAGGCCTTTATCATGTATTGGAGAAGTGTTCTGGCAACTGTTTCCACTGTCACTAAACAAACCAGAGTTTGAAAATGGTCACTATGTACTTCTCAAACAAAAAAACTCAAAATGTCCTCCCAAATATTTATGTAGATAATCACATGATCCAAAAGGTTGAAGAGGTTAAATATCTCGGTGTCATATTGGACCCTTCACTCAACTTTAAAAATCACATTAAAAAGATCTGTAATGTTTTGAAGTTTAACATTGCAAACTTTCGGCACATTAGGAATGCGTTATCAGTAGAAGCTGCAAAGTCTTACCTTGATGCCATGATCATGTCTCATATTTTGTACTGCATATCATCATGGTCTAATACGTCATCGGTTACATCATCACGTCACATGCGTCAGCAGAAGAAAAGTCGATCAGCATCGAGATTACGCATGCGCTGAAGTTTGGCGCTAAATTCTGAACAACAGTCTGCATGGGCGCCAAACTTCAGCACATGCGTAATCTCGATGCTGATCGACTTTTCTTCTGCTGACGCATGTGACGTGATGACGTAACCGATGACGTATTTTTGTCCACTTTCTTCCATCTGAGAAATTCGTATTCGTACTTAAGACAGTACTCCTAACTTTTCGATGTCGGAACTTTTAGATTTGTGGAGTCGTAAGGGTGTGAAATCCATAGAAGATTTGTATATAAACAAACAGTTCTGTTCATTTGATCAGTTACAAATGAAGTATATATTGCCTAAAACACTTTTTTTTAAAGATTCTTACAGTTAAGGAATTA
This sequence comes from Paratrypauchen microcephalus, assembly GCA_036785185.1. Classification (NCBI taxonomy): domain Eukaryota; kingdom Metazoa; phylum Chordata; class Actinopteri; order Gobiiformes; family Gobiidae; genus Paratrypauchen; species Paratrypauchen microcephalus. Next base: position 4,784,868 of record JAVJIX010000042.1, read on the forward strand.
TGTAAGACAAAACATCCCAACCTTTGACTCTCTTCCTGCAGAAAACCCTCTGTTCAAGATCTTATTGAGCCCACCAGAAGCAAAGGGTATAATCTCATCATTAGTTAAACTTTTTTTTTACAGAATATGGCTCAACCTGCAATGACAATTAAAACAAAAATGGGAGGAGGATCTTAATATTAAAATCAAAGACGACATATGGAAATGAGCGTTACGTGATCTCCATAACTGTTCTGTTAATGCCAGATTGCAGCTGATACAATTTAAAGTCATACATAGGCTGCATTCTTCAAAAGTAAAGTTAAATACAATTTTTTCCTCAAACATCACCTCTCTGTGACAGATGTAAAACAATTAATAGTACGCTTGCACATCAACTCTGGTTATGCCCAAAGCTCCAAGGTTTTTGGTGCTCAATATTTAAAGGGAATATGCCACCCCCAGGTCAAACTTGGGCATCTCCCCACAGTCCAGAGACTAAAATAAGTGGTGGAAAGCGTTTTCCTGGTGACGCAGCCATTGTCCAGGTTTGTCGCCACTGACCGCCGCGGTATCTGCAGCTCCTCCGCGTTAGACTGGAGTCTAACAGCGCCAGAGAAAGATTTCGGCCAAAAGGAATTAATTTGCTTGATGCATTTCCCAATTACTTTCTGTGTAGTGCGCATTCATATCGAGTGCAAATAAATGTGCAAATCAACACGGAGAGCTTGACTTAGTCATTTTGGGTGGGAACTATTTTTCAGTGCAGAAAAAGAAAGCCGAAGCACACTAGCCTGGGAATTCCCAGGCCGCTTCCGTTCGTTTCGAACTGGAAGGCGGCCTGGCAGCTCGTCCAAGCGAGAGTCCCAGATTTAGGGCCCCAATCAGAGAGCGGGGGAGGGGTGGAAAGACGGTGACGCGTACTACATGACAAACGGAAGCTTGTAGTTTGAACTGACAACTGACATGATTGGCTATGGACTTACGTATACGCTCAATGATAGACATTCATAACGCCCAATAAACGGCCGTTGGCAATCGCTAACCACACCTCCGCTACGGGATTTTTCGAAGCGAGTTTCCAGACCCATATCTCACTTGTGATATGGTCAGGTGTTAACCAGACTAGAAGCACACACCACGCTGCGCAACAGGGGAACTCCCTTCCTGGTGCGTAACAGGGATTCCCCTGGCAGCGTGCTCTGTGCTTCGGCTTTCTTTTTCCGCACTGAATTTATTTCCGCACTTATTTTTGTCTCTGGACTGTGGGGAGATGCCCAAGTTTGACCTGGGGGTGGCATATCCCTTTAAATGGTTTTCCCGTGCACTCAAGGTAACTATAGATCCTGACCCTGAAACTGCTCTTTTTGGCTTCTCCAACACTTTGGAAAACCTGGGCCATGATGTCACTACAGTAGTGGCTCATGGCATGGTGATAGCTAAAAGATGCATTTTAAAACTGTGGAAATCGGAATCTCCACCCCAATTTGAAGCCTGGCTCAGGGAATTAATGGGAGTACTACATATTGAGAGACTGAGTATGAGGTGTCAAAAATTTCAGAAGGTATGGAAACCCATCCTAGAACAGCTGAATTTGTAGTTGACTCCTGAAAAATAATATAACAATGTTGTCAAATGATTTAACTGTGGACACTTGCATTTTGTATTTTTTTTTTGTACATGTACCCCACTGTGTGTCTTTTTTTAAAATAACTTTTAGATTTGCATTCTGACAAATATCAAACACACAACACCTCATTTTAGAGTTTGCAAATATTTATTTTATGCTCAACTACAACCAAAGACTCGTGTATATCCAAAATATGCATGACGACACGTTATTCGTGTGGATTAATTTCTTGTGAATACACGTTATTTTGTCCTCTTTCTTACCCCGTATTAGAAGCTGAACGCTCCTATGATGTGTGCAAAATAAAACATGCTTCACTCTGCCATTCTCTTCACTAAAATCACAGTTCCTCTCTTTCCAGACTCATCAAATCCACATCACCTCGAGACCTGCGCTACTTCCGCCGTAAACGCGCCGATCGACCCGACAGCCCCCCGAACGCCGCGCACAGACCTGCTGAATTTCACAAAAACTAAAATGTGCAGAGGAATCAGAAACGCACCGACTCCACCTGCTCCGGAATCATTAGGGGGGCGTCACGTGACCTCGCCCCCCCTTCCCCCTCCCCCTCTCCTCGACCCCCCCCACACACAGCAGGAAAACCGGAGCGACCGAATGAAAGGATCGGCGCCGCGAGCTGAAGCTGAAGAGCGTGCGGTGCTTGTAAGTGGAGAGGGGAGGGCAGGTTGGTCAGATAAAGGTGCGTACGGGTGGAAGATGGAGTGTGGTGGTGATGGGTGCCCGGGGGGGGGATCAGATTGGCCGGTGCGAGGCAGGGGATGGGACTCCGCGGGGGGTTACAGAGGTGGAGGAAGGAGCCGCGCTGGAGGCTAATAGGCTGAGAAGATGGGAGGACGAGATAGAGCCGAGAGAAGAGAGGAGGAGGTGCGAGGTTAGAGAGATGTTTTTTACAGGCGATAGCAAAAGTATTGTCCCATAACGAAGGTGCGCCGCAGGCTTGCACTGTCAAAAGAATCGAAAATCAGATACTAATCAATACTAAAATGAGACAATGGAGCGGGAATCGATACAACAAAACAGAACAGAACCTTTCCTGAATGTGTTTAGAACCATCTGGAGCTGATCAGAAGTAGAAGAGCACAGAGACTAGAATAAACCAAGAACCAGACCAGGACTAAACCAGGACTAAACCAGGACTAGACCAGGACCAAACCAGGACTAAACCAGGACTAAACCAGGACTAGACCAGGACTAAACCAGGACCAAACCAGGACTAAACCAGGAATAAACCAGGACTTAACCAGGACCAGACCAGGACTAAACCAGGACTAAACCAGGACTAAACCAGGACTAAACCAGGACCAAACCAGCAATAAACCAGGACTAAACCTGGACCAGACCAGGACTAAACCAGGACTAGACCAGGAATAAACCAGGAATAAACCAGGACTTAACCAGGACCAGACCAGGACTAAACCAGGACTAGACCAGGACTAAACCAGGACCAAACCAGCAATAAACCAGGACTAAACCTGGACCAGACCAGGACTAAACCAGGACTAAACCAGGATTAAACCAGGAATAAACCAGGACTAAACCAGGACTAAACCAGGACTAAACCAGGACCAGACCAGAACTAAACCAGGAATAAACCAGGACTAAACCAGGAATAAACCAGGACTAAACCAGGTCTAAACCAGGACTAGGCCAGGACTAGGCCAGGACTAGACCAGGACTAAACCAGGACTAAACCAGGACTAAACCAGGACTAAACCATTACCATTACACAGATATAAGGACACATGGGAATAGAAAAGAAAGTTCTACCATTTAATGTTCATGTGTCATGACAACAACTTGATAATTAAATCTGAACAAGTCGTTGAATAAGCTGCTTCCCTGAGAGCAGAAAAGATCCTTATGTTAAAGTAGAGCCACATTTTAATAAAGGGACCGGAGCAGTTCCTGAAACGCCAAACGAACTGAACCTCGTGTTTGTTTGAAAAGATCGAGACAGAAAAGACGATCAGGAACCACAAAGTCCAGTGTGTCTCCGTTTGGTGAAGATCCAAGCAGAGACTGGACCCTGGTGATGAAGAAGAGAAGATGGAGAGGCTGATGTTTCTGCTGCTGCGGTGGAGGAGGTGGAGGAGGTGGAGGTGTTTTGGAAAGTAAAGGTGGACATGTAAATTCATCATGTGTGTGTACGGGAGGCTCCGGACCGCGTCCAGCGAGGCGGGCAGGGGGTACAGTACCGGGGGTCGTGGCATGCAGGGGGTCAGGCATCTGCGGTGGGTGCGGTGGGTGCGGTGGGTGCGGTGGGTGCCGGCGGGCGCCAGTAGGGGGCGGGGCCTGTGTCAGTACAGATGCTCTGTGACCGCGTGTCGCCGCTCGGGCCGGGAAGCTCAATCCCACCATTAATCACGAGACCCTCCGCTGGTGATCAAACCACGGCTGCTCATGATGTATGAGGCGTGTCGCCACCGCCGACGCACACGGGCACACACACATACACACAGCATACACACATACGACATATACACACACACACGAATACACACACACAGCATACACACACACAGCATACACACACACAGCATACACACATGCAACATACACACACAGCATACACACACATACACACATAGCATACACACATACGACATACACACACAGCATACACACACAGCATACACACACACAGCATACACACACACAGCATACACACACGACATACACACATACGACATACACACACAGCATACACACACACAGCATACACACATACACAGCATACACACACAGAGCATACACACATACACAGCATACACACACAGAGCATACACACATATGACATACACACACAGCATACACACACACAGCATACACACACATACGACATACACACACACAGCATACACACACAGCATGCACACACACACACAACATACACACACACAGCATACACACATACGACATACACACACACAGCATACACACATATGACATACACACAGCATACACACATATGACATACACACACAGCATACACACACACACAACATACACACACACACAGCATACACACACGCAACATACACACACAGCATACACACATGCAACATAAACACACAGCATACACACACGACATACACACATACGACATACACACACAGCATACACACACAGCATACACACACACAGCATACACACACACAGCATACACACATGCAACATACACACACACAGCATACACACATGCAACATACACACACAGCATACACACACAGCATACACACATGCAACATACACACACAGCATACACACATATGACATACACACACAGCATACACACACACAGCATACACACATGACATACACACACACACAACATACACACATACACACATACACACATACAACATACACACATACACACATACAACATACACACACACACACACGACATACAACATACACACACAGCATACACACACGCAACATACACACACAGCATACACACACACAGCATACACACATGCAACATACACACACAGCATACACACATGCAACATACACACACAGCATACACACACGACATACACACATACGACATACACACACAGCATACACACACAGCATACACACACACAGCATACACACACACACACAGCATACACACATGCAACATACACACACAGCATACACACACACAGCATACACACATGCAACATACACACACAGCATACACACACACAGCATACACACACACACAGCATACACACATATGACATACACACACAGCATACACACACACAGCATACACACATGACATACACACACACACAACATACACACACACACACAACATACACACATACACACATACAACATACACACATACACACATACAACATACACACACACACACGACATACAACATACACACACACAGCATACACACACATCTTACACACACACACATGACACACACACATGACACACACACACAGGGCATACACACACACGACATACACACACATGACACACACACATGACACACACACACAGGGCATACACACACACACTGCAGCTCTAATCTAAACTCAGGATGGACATGAATTTGAATATTTTGAATTAGGGCTGTCAGTTTAACGTGCTAATTAGATTAATTAATTACATTGTAAATTAACGCGTTATAAAAATTAACGCAATTAATTATGAGCGGCAATTCAATGCGCATTTTAAATTTGGCGTGCGGCGAGCAAATCGCTGCCAGAGCCTTTGAACGGCGAGTTTATTTATAAAAAGAACGAAGACGGGACAATCAACAAGAACGCCGTGATCTGGAGCTTTTGTAAAAAATAATTTTCCGATCACCGAAGCTGCTCCAGCCTGACGGATCACTTGAACGATAAACACGTCCGGACAAGTTCCATTGTTACCGGTGATAGAGCGAGTGTGAGCGCACTTCACCAAACCACCAAACCACCAAACCGACAAACCAACAAACCACCAAACCACCAAACCGACAAACCAACAAACCGACAAACCAACAAACCAACAAACCAACAAATCACCAAACCGACAAATCACCAAACCAACAAACCACCAAACCACCAAACCGATAAACCGACAAACCAACAAACCAACAAATCACCAAACCAACAAACCACCAAACCGACAAACCGACAAATCACCAAACCAACAAACCAACAAACCACCAAACCACCAAACCGATAAACCGACAAACCAACAAACCAACAAATCACCAAACCACCAAACCGACAAACCAACAAACCAACAAATCACCAAACCAACAAACCAACAAACCAACAAACCGCCAAACCGCCAAACCGCCAAACCGCCAAACCGACAAACCGACAAACCGCCAAACCGCCAAACCGCCAAACCGACAAACCGACAAACCGACAAACCGACAAATCGACAAACCAACAAACCAACAAACCGCCAAACCGACAAACCGACAAACCGACAAACCGACAAACCGACAAATCGACAAACCACTTTCACAGAATTTGGGAAACAAATGAGCAAAGCGATCACATGAAAACTGACAAACTCAATCGCAAAGTGGGTTTGTTCACTCGCTCAATTGATCGCTCACACTCTTAAAATGCCATTAATTAGATTAATTAATTACAAATCCTGTAATTAATTAGATTCACTTTTTTAATCACCTGACAGCACTAATTTGAATATAATAAATTTACTCAGGTTGGTTCAAAGTGTAAAAACATCGTCTGTGTCTCTTTCCTGTTGACCCCTGTCACACGAGTTGTTTCCCAGTTCAGAGAGTGCACAGTTCGGAGTGTGGTGTCAGCCTGCAGTCGAGGCGGTGCATACTCGCTCAGCCCTGAGTGCAGTCCGGGGGTCACATGGGCATCTGCGAAATGGAACAGGTCCCGCCTCAGCTCAATGAGTCGGGTGGTCTGCTCCTTGTTCCCTAAAGACAAAAATATTATTCTATTGCGACTAGTAATACTTGGAATTGGGACATGGCGACACTGTAGAATATCCAGCATTACAACAGCAAAGGAAATGTAGAAGTGTAAGGGGAAAAGCATGTGAACGGTAATACAGGTGCCGTGAACTATGCCGTTACGGCTACCGTCACACATGTTTAGTGTAGTTTATGAAGATGCGTGAAAAGTCCCTCAGTCGTCCAGGTAGAATCCATGATAAAAGGAGAAGTTAAATTTGTCAACTGGACAAAGTTTGTTTGGTTGAAGACGTTTCGCCGCTCATCCGAGAGACTTCTTCAGTTCTGGTTCTAGTGTGCTGCCTCTTGGCCAGGTCGCCATTGTAAATGAGAACTGGTTCTCAATTGGTTTACCTGGATAAATAAAGGTTAAATAAAATAAATAAAATAGTGCTGGTTGGTCCCTGTTTATATCTAGCTGCAGGGAGGAGCTCACTACCCTGGAATCCTTCTGAAACTATCTCAGCTAATTTGTATCTTTTGTTTCCCTGGCGTCTCGTTTAGCATCTCTATTTAGCCCTATGAGGAGCTCACTGCTCTGAAATAGCTCTGAAACTATCCCCTCATTTGTTCCTTTTGTTATTCGAATATTTAGCATCTCTATTCAGACTACAGACCGTCTCCACCCTTCTGTCCCTGACTTGTTCAAAAGGAACAAATGAGGGGATAGTTTCAGAGCTATTTCAGAGCAGTGAGCTCCTCATAGGGCTAAATAGAGATGCTAAACGAGACGCCAGGGAAACAAAAGATACAAATTAGTTGAGATAGTTTCAGAATGATTCCAGGGTAGTGAGCTCCTCCCTGCAGCTAAATATAAACAGGGTCTAACCAGCACTAGAACCAGAACTGAAGAAGTCTCTCGGATGAGCGGCAAAACGTCTTCAACCAAACAAACTTTGTCCAGTTGACAAATTGAACTTCTCCTTTTATCTAGTTTATGAAGAGTTTCATGTAGCATAGTTGTAGGTGAGGTGAACCATTTTATAGTGAAGTCGCAACTGTCACATGGCGATGTCGCTGGCGAGTCCATCTTTGTAGTCATATATCCTGCCGCGCTGTGCATGCTGGGGCTTTTGAATGTGCGAAGTGTACATTTTTGCACTCCGATTTCCATGGAAACGACCGCGCTGTTCAGACCACGTCTTAACTGTGCATGGGACAAAAACAAAATGGGACAGCAGTTGTCGCGCCGGATGTGACGCACATCCCCTTCCAACCACGCTCCGAACCGTGCACTCTGGGAATTGGGAAACAGCTAATGTGTGCGTGGGCCTGGGTGTGCGTGCTACACACACACACAAACACACACACACTGATAAACAGTGTGCTGGGGCTCTGTGGGCAGGGGGAGCATCACTGGGGATTGGACCATTTACCATTTTTATTTGTCATGTTTATGAGACTTTAAATACAAATCATCCACAGAGTTACTTTAGGAAATTAAAAAGACCCAGAGAGACGGAGGACAGAGGAGGATCCACAGTCCAGAGCCAGGACCAGAGCCAGGACCATCTGCTTTTACTCCACTTTACAAAGACTGATGGGTGTAAATGTCTGAAGTCCTCTAACTGACAGGCGGAGGAACCCACCAGAGAAACACAAGGTTCATCTGTGTCCAAAAAGAACACACTGTGACTGAAAAACAGCAAACAAAACTGCAAATATGAGGTAAAAGAAACTCTGGATTTTGACACGAGAATTTTAGAACGTCATCCCTCAATTCGTCCAGAGTAGAGATGTCTTTATCTTTTGAGAGACACAACTAAAGCGCTGGAAAAAAGAAAAAGAAAAAAAAAGAGTCCACTGCAGTTTTTTTCTGAAATCAGCATCTCTACAGGTATCACAGCCATTCCATTCCAGCGTCTGTTGAATTCCAACACAAACACAAAGCTGAGCTACTTCAGTTCTTGCACCAGGAGTGGAATAAAGTCACCCAAGAACAATGTGAAAGACTTGGACTAAACCAGGTCTGAACCAGGACTAAACCAGATCTGAACCAGGACTAAACCAGGTCTGAACCAAGACTAAACCAGGTCTAAACTAGGACTAAGCCAGACCTAAACTTGGACTGAACCAGGTTAAAAATGGGACTAAACCAGGACTAAACTAAGACTAAACCTGGTCTGAACCAAGACTAAACCAGGACTAAACTAATACTAAACCTGGTCTGAACCAAGACTAAACCAGGTCTAAACTAGGACTAAACCTGGTCTGAACCAAGACTAAACCAGGTCTAAACTAGGACTAAACCTGGTCTGAACCAAGACTAAACCAGGTCTAAACTAGGACTAAACCTGGTCTGAACCAAGACTAAACCAGGTCTAAACTAGGACTAAACCAGGTCTGAACCAAGACTAAACCAGGTCTAAACTAGGACTAAACCAATCTTAAACTTGGACTGAACCAGGTTAAAAATGGGACTAAACCAGGACTAAACTAGGAGTAAACCCGGTCTGAACCAAGACTAAACCAGGTCTAAACTAGGACTAAACCCGGTGTGAGCCAAGACTAAACCAGGTCTAAACTAGGACTAAACCAATCTTAAACTTGGACTGAACCAGGTTAAAAATGGGACTAAACCAGGACTAAACTAGGACTAAACCTGGTCTGAACCAAGACTAAACCAGGTCTAAACTAGGACTAAACCCGGTCTGAACCAAGACTAAACCAGGTCTAAACTAGGACTAAACTAGGTCTGAACCAAGGCTAAACCAGGTCTAAACTAGGACTAAACCAATCTTAAACTTGGACTGAACCAGGTTAAAAATGGGACTAAACCAGGACTAAACTAGGACTAAACCCGGTCTGAACCAAGACTAAACCAGGTCTAAACTAGGACTAAACTAGGTCTGAACCAAGACTAAACCAGCTCTGAACCAAGACTAAACCTGGTCTGAACCAAGACTAAACCAGGTCTAAACTAGGACTAAACCCGGTCTGAACCAAGACTAAACCAGGTCTGAACTAGGACTAAACCAGACCTAAACTTGACTGAACCAGATTAAAAATGGGACTAAACCAGGACTAAACTAGGACTACACCTGGTCTGAACCAAGACTAAACCAGGTCTAAACTAGGACCCAAGAACAATGTGACAGACTTGTGGAGAGCATGTCAAGACGCATGAAAACTGTGACTAAAAATAAGGATTATTGCACCAAATATTGATTTCTGAACTCTTCTTAAGTGTAAACATTAGTATTATGTTGTTTTAAAATGAATTTGATCTTGTTTCTTTGCTTGTTTGAGCTCTGAAAACATGGATCTTTTTTGTTATTTTGACCATTTGTCATTTTCTGCAAATAAATGCTCTAAACGATAATATTTTTATTTGGAATTTGGGGGAAATGTTGTCAGTAGTTTATAGACTCAAACAAAAATGCGTATCTTTTGAGAGACACAACTATGTGGCTCTGACTGGATCATCCTAAATGGTCCAGCTAAGTCCAGGTCCGGTCCAGGCCCAGTCCAGAAGCCCGTCCTGGGACAGAGTGGTCAGAGATCTGTGGTGGGATCGATGTCCACACCTCGTCCTAAATTATTCATCCTGTCAGAGCTTGGCCCGTCCAGCATCGCCGTGGAAACAGCTGAGTGAGGCTTTAGCCCGTCCCCCCGGAGCCTCCTCGTCCTCGTCCTCCTCCTCCTCCTCCGCTCATTAGACCCTCCCTCTCCCTCTCCGACATGCTCTCTCGCTCCTCTGCCCTCCTTCTCCAGTCTCTCCGTCCCTCATCAGCCTCATTGAGCTTCTGGAACTCCTGACCGGGACACTTGTGGTCAGTTTTCCTCCACGCGCTGACCGTCTGAATAAGTCTGAGGCGGCGGACTGAGCTGAGCTGATCTTAATGAACTTCACGGATAATGAGACGAGAGACCGCAGCCTTTCATTTAGTCACAAACCATGACACTACTTTATAATGATGACTGCACCTTAAAATGGCTCTCGCTGATCTGAACGGTCACTACAAGGTTCAAGGTTTCTGTATTAGGTCGTTTTCACACCTGCCTCGTTTGGTTCGTTTAAAATGAACCAGAGTTCGTTTGCTCCTTTGATTCCTTTGACCAAAAGTCTCGATCCGGAGCAAACAAGCGAACCGAGACCACCTAAAAAGCTCAGTCTCAGCACGGTTCCATTCGAACTCTGGTGCGGTTCGTTTGAGGTGAGAATGCAGACCGGACTTGATCCGACACAAGTTGGCTTTTTGTACTTAACGAGCTCCCGTCGTATGTCGAGCATTATGGGAAACCGAGGCTGACGAAATGAAACGAGTCTTACTTACGTTTTGCGTGAAGAGCAAGAGTCAGAACTTGATGCTCACATGAGTTCTGTCCTCCGTAGTCGTCTCGCCCTGTGTCTTCGTCGTTTGGAAATTGATTGTAAAATAGTGTAAACCTCACGATGCTGCTCAAACATTTGTGCGAACTGTAAAAACTGAGCAAACCATATCGCTATGACGACACGGAAAACAGCAACACCATGATTCTCCTTCTTCACATGTTTGGACACGGCTCATTTTTGTCCAATGGCTGAGCGACCTCAGCACACGTGGTTTTGTTTGTAGATGTTGGTCCACTTACAAAAATAGCTGCAGTGTGAAAGCGAAATGCACCAAAATTTAAAAAAAATTAAAAATCTGGTCCGGACCAAAGCAAGTGAACTATCGGACTTTCCTGGTGTAAATGACCTTAGTCTCCACAAGGGAGAATTTTGGAACTTGGAAAATTAGTGGTGAGGGAAGGTCGCAGTACAGACAGTGACATGCAACCAGAGCCCTTCTCCGTGTCGCCAGCAGAACAGCGCCACCTTAACACAATGGAAAATGCAGATAAAGATGCAGTACATACACATAACAATAGACGAAGAAATAATACAGTGGAATAGTTTACACAAGGTATCTTTTTGTTTGGAAAACATTACGGGGGGAGTGCAAGAATGAAAATACAGAAAATATCTGACAGCTGAGGCGGACTGTACAAAATTCCCTGCCTTCTTATATGTTCATTTCCTTCTTGCCTATATAAATTACTTTGCCTTCAAGAAAATGCGGCCCCGCCCCTTTAAGGAGCTTCGTACACATGTTTAGCTCCGTATCAAACAGGCACGGACTCTTATGCATTGTTTGAAAGTGTCTCGGTGCTGTTGTGCGTGAATGCAAATGTAAGTACTTTTATTTTCCTTGTTAGGCTTTATTTTGTTTGTACAGCCATTTATTTCGTTTCTATAGTTCTTTCTAAGTTTGTAATTCGGCCAGACAATCTTTCTGTGTAATTGGAAATGTCTAGAATGTTCCGTGACTCGGCAATGTTGTGTTAGCAATTCTACACGTGGTGTTTGTGTTACCACTTAATAGAGATAAGGCAGTACGATTTTCTGTGTTGTTTTGATGCTATATATAGCATATTAGTACTGTTTATCACCCTATTATTACTACGGTGTGTTCGGTGACTTCCGCGTAGTTATTTTCAAATGGATACTGTAGATAGGACATGTTTGTAATTTGACTAATTTAACTAATTTTTGTTCAGTTTTGCTTTTATTTTCTGTCTTTGTTTTAGAAACCACAACACAACACAACTGCACAACTTACAACTTCCTGAATGGTTAATAAATGACAAGATACAACCTCTAGAACAGCTGCATTCTTTCTGACCGAAGAATTAGGCCAGCGGGTGTACGGCCAGTACTTTCCTCATCATTATATCCTACACGGACAGCTATACGGAAGTCGACAGAGGCCATATTCATAAGCAATGTTTGTTCTTTCTTGTTATCCCGAGATAACGAGATAATTCATTCGAGATCTCGAGAAAACGAAACAATTATTCCGTGATCTCGAGGAAACAACTGAAACGTTGTGACAGTTTGACTTCGGGGTTATTTCTCATTCTGAATAGATGCGTTTTTGGTCATTAGAATGTCTGGAATAATAATCGATCAGCTGATAAGGCAATATATTGATCAGGGGTTGACACAGGGGGAGATTTCATTACGTCTTTTAAAGGTCCCATGGCATGAAATTTTCACTTTCTGAGGTTTTTGAACGTTAATGTGAGCTCCCCTACCCTAGTCTGGTTAACACCTGACCATATCACAAGTGAGATATGGGTCTGGAAACTCGCTTCGAAAAATCCCGTAGCGGAGGTGTGGTTAGTGATTGCAAACGGCCGTTTATTGGGCGTTATGAATGTCTATCATTTGGCGTATACGTAGCCCAGAGCCAATCATGTCAGTTGTCAGTTCAAACTACAAGCTTCCGTTTGTCATGTAGTACGCGTCACCGTCTTGCCCTCCCCCGCTCTCTGATTGGGGCCCTAAATCTGGGACTCTCGCTTGGACGAGTTTCCAGGCCGTCTTCCAGTTCGAAACAAACGGAAGCGGCCTGGGAATTCCCAGGCTACCCCTACCCTGTTTAGCCCCCCCCATGGTTAAAAGTTGTGAAATGTCTAAACTGAGCATTTGCGATCCTTTTCTGCGTTACAAAAAATCGGACCTCAAACGGGCGATTTTGAACAAGGCACCTTATTGACGTCAGATCGAAAAAAGAAATGCAGATGCAGTTCCACCCCCGTCTGTGTCTACTCAGCTTCTCTGTAAATCACGCCCAGAGAGTTTGGACTGCGAATGCGCTAGGCAATGCGAAATGCGTTTTTTTATTTGCCTGGAGGCACGTCCGAGTGTTTCTAGGCTCGGAAGTCCTTTATCTGAGCCTCTGGACCTTTGAACAGCAGTGGTTTAATTTGATTTTATGTGGAAATGTGTTTATTTTTCAATAGAACGCTTCAAATCTCTCCCCCGTGCAAAAACGCAGAAATGGATCAGCTGTGGGCTCTGAGCTCTGAGCGGAGAGTTTGGCCACGCCCCCATCCTCTACTATTGGCCATCTCTTTTCTCCTCATTTGCATTCAAGCAACAACGCCCAGAATAAAGAGTTTGAGAGAGATATTTATGACTCTTTCTCATCTTATCTCTGTTTCTCTTGCACTGAGTGTTGATTTTGAAGAAGGATTCATTTACAGTATTAGGGAACCATTAAGGAGCCATATAAAAGCATCAAGAAGTACCATGTCATGGGATCTTTAATTCGGTATAATTTCAAGATTAGTCCGCGGCGCCTCCGCAGAAGACTGGCCCGGCTTCATCTTTACCGACGGAGATATCGTGTTTTCTCGAGATCACGGAATAACTCTTTGTTTTCTCGAGATCACAAATTAATTTTCTCGTTATTAAGGTAGAAAATAATCATTACGAACATGGCCTATGTCGGCCTCCGTACAGCTTTGTAAGAAGGGCAGAATGTTTTTATAAATGCGCGTTCATCGTGTTCTAGCCAACTGCTAAACATGTCCTTTTGATTATCGTGAGCCGTGATGTCCTTGGGAGTGTCCAAGCGTAGCAGACAGTCAAAAACACAGGGTCCTGTTTTGCAGAATTTCTAGGAGATAATAATTGCCAAGGGGGAGAATGAACATAATCAATACATTTTCACTTTAGAACTCAGGTGAACGGACAATTAGTCAGAAACCTGGTACCGCAAGGCCTACAGCACCCGGAGCCGCTCATGAATCAGTGCTCGTGCAGCGTCTGAAGTGAATTCTGGAGATAACGTTTTCAAATCAGTATCTTATCTCTGTTTCCACAAGGTCACATGTGCTTCTTGTAACATTTTTCAGTTGGACTTGAGCAGCGTTCTGGCCTTTCTGTGCCCTGCGTTTAGAGAAACATTCATCTGGAGATAAGTGCACCAGTGTTCATACAGCTACACTTCATTTATTAGACTTAGATTTAGACAAACTTTATTGATCCACAAGGGAAATTATTTGGGTACAGTAGCTCGCTCATTAATATAATGTATAACAGAGGGGAACAAAAAATAGATGGAACAGCAAATAAAGAGCAAGAGGCCGGTGTTAAATGAGACATAATTATAAAAATAAAAAATAATATGTGTATATGTCCAAATTAGAATAAAATTTAAAAAATAACTAATAATATATAAGATACAATATCAAATAAAATATCCAATCACAGCTATATAGAGTCGTAGGGAGTATTATCACCGTTTGCCTCAAGTGGAGGAGTTCAAGTATGTCGGGGTCTTGTGCTCGAGTGAGGGGAGGATGGAGCGTGAGATTGACAGGTGGATCGGTGCAGCGTCGGCAGTGATGCGGTCGCTGTACCGGACCGTTGTGGTGAAGAGGGAGCTGAGCCAAAAGGCAAAGCTCTCGATTTACCGTCGATCTACGTTCCTCCCCTCACCTATGGTCATGAGCTCTGGGTAATGACCAAAAGGATGAGATCGCCGATACAAGCGGCCAAAATTAGTCTCCTCCGCAGAGTGGCTGGACGCTCCCTTAGAGATAGGGTGAGGAGCTCAGTCACTCAGGAGGAGCTTGGAGTAGACCCGCTGCTCCTCCACATCGAGAGGAGCAGCTGAGGAGGCTCGGGCGTCTGTTCCGGACGTCTCCTGGACGCCTCCCTCGGGAGGTGTTCCGGACACATCCCACCGGGAGGAGGCCCCGGGGAAGACCCAGGACACACTGGAGGGACTATGTCTCCCGGCTGGCCTGGGAACGCCTTGGGGTCCCCCCAGAGGAGCTGGAGGAAGTGTCCGGGGTGAAGGAAGTGTGGGAGTCCCTGCTTAGACTGTTGCCCCCGCGACCCGGGCCTGGATAAGAGGAAGAACATGGATGGATGGATTATCACCTTTACAGAATTAAGAAGAAGTGACTTTATTGATCTCACACTGGAGAAATTCTTCTCTGCATTTTAACAGCAGTGGGCAGCACACTTCTGCGCCCAGGGACCATCTCCATGATCTTCTTGCTTCAGTTTGGTCAGAACCAAATGGTGCATGTTTTGGGTTGGTGGGGGAAACCGGAGTGCCCGGAGGAAACCCACCCAGACACAGGGAGAACATGCAAACTCCACACAGAAAGGCCCAGGCGACCCGGGGATCGAACCCAGAACCTTCTTACTGTGAAGCAAGAGCGCTAACCACTCAGCTACCATGCCGCCATTATATTCCTAATGTTAGGCCTGCAGTATGTTTTTATACAGTCAGGCTGTTTAGTGCGTTTACCTTTAAGATTTGGAAACCAACAAATGATGGCACTTTCATAGAACTGGAGTTACATCCAGTGACTACAGCTTTACACGTTACAGCTTTTTTGTTTACCTTTTGCCTTTTGTGTAAAGTTTACTAAAAGTTTACTGGCTGTTGTGACTGCTTTGTTTCGGTGAGATGTGTCCAGCATAATTTTTATTTGATTTAAGAAATGTTAATGACATGCTTGTTCGCATTTTGCGAATTTTGGAGCTAATCACTACATGAATGAAGTAAAATCAACTCTGTTACACGCAGTACCACGGTACCAGCCTTTACAACACAAGTGTTCTATGTTCTACAAGTGGAGTTAATATGATTAACTTAGATTCAAGAGCTGGACACGCCTCAACCTCCTCACCAGCCAACCACAGCTCATCTCCACCACGCCTTCAATTACCCAGAAACCCTATTTATACAGCCTATCCCGACAACACCGTCCACGTGTGCTCTCCACCTTAACCCTAACACCGTGTCTCTCGTCCATCCTTCAGCCTGAAGACATCATCTTTAAAGGGATATGCCACCCCCAGGTCAAATTTGGGCATCTCCCCACAGTCCAGAGACTAAAATAAGTGGTGGAAAGCGTTTTCCTGCTCACCCAGCCATTGTCCGAGTCTGTCGCCACTGACCGCCGCGGTATCTGCAGCTCCTCCGCCTTAGACTGGAGTCTAACGTCGCCAGAGAAAGATTTCGGCCAAAAGTAATTAATTTGCTCGATGCGTTTCCCAATTACTTTGTGTGTAGTGCGCATTCATATCGAGTGCAAATAAATGTGCAAATCAACACGGAGAACTTGCCTTGGTCATTTTGGGTGGGAACTATTTTCCAGTGCGGAAGAATACAGCCGAATCACTCACCACGCTGCGCAACAGGGGAACTCCCTTCCTGGTGCGTAACAGGGATTCCCCTGGCAGCGTACTGCGTGATTCGGCTTTATTCTTCCGCACTGGAAAATAGTTCCCACCCAAAATGACCAAGGCAAGCTCTCCGTGTTGATTTGCACATTTATTTGCACTCGATATGAATGCGCACTACACACAAAGTAATTGGGAAACGCATCGAGCAAATTAATTCCTTTTGGCTGAAATCTTTCTCTGGCGACGTTAGACTCCAGTCTAACGCGGAGGAGCTGCAGATACCGCGGCGGTCAGTGGCGACAGACTCGGACAATGGCTGGGTGACCAGAAAAACGCTTTCCACCACTTATTTTAGTCTCTGGACTGTGGGGAGATGCCCAAATTTGACCTGGGGGTGGCATATCCCTTTAAGGAGGGGGGGTTCCGAACCAGCCAGGTGACCAGTTTGGATTAGAGACGGAGCCCCCCATCACATCTACCCAGCGTCAATCCTCAGTAAATATCTTTATTGTATTTCATTGTTGTGGAGAGGTCCTTGCTAGTGAAGGGTTCTATTTGTTCAGGCTGTGTCCTTTCAAGACTGTAAATGAATGCATTTATTGAGTATGTCACAAAGTCAATATACAGTACATAATACATTACATAAGTAAACATATCTCAAAGGGTTATGGGAACAAGTGTTCACTTTTTGAATCCCGCCCCTCACAGTCACTTAAGCATTAATATTGTCCGGTTTCCTCTGAACCATCTTCACATTTATCTGGTGTTACTACAACTTATATTTACAATGTCCACAGATAAGGTATTTATAATACTTTAATACACTAAACATTACAACACTGCATCACTATAACGACTCAGAATACTAGATTTGTGTAATTTTTTAAATTGCTTTAAGTTTGAGCAGTGTTTTAGTTCATCACTCAGGCTGTTCCATATTTTCACCCCACAGACCGATAAAAACTCTTCTTGTGCTCAGCTCTAGAGTGTGTTTGTATATTTCTGTTCCTCTTAGGTTATACCCTACTTCTCTTTCTGTAAATACATTTGGAATATTTACTGGTAGTTGATGATTTCTTGCTTTGAACATAATAAGTCCTGACAAATATTCTACTAAATCGGGAAATTGTAAGAGTTTTGATTCTAGAAATAAGCTGGTGTGCTCCCTGAACCCCACATTGCACCTTTTTGTAATATTGTTAAAGAATGTTGTATGTTGGTTTTATAAATATTTCCCCAAACTTCTGCACAATAACTTAAGTAAGGGTAAATGAGTGAAAAGTATAGTTGCTGAAGAGACTTTTTATGTAGCTCTTGTTTTGCTTTTGCCAATACTGCAGCGCTCCTGGATCATTTAGATTGGATATATTTAATATGTGATTTCCAGTTTAGTTTTTCATCAGTTATTACCCCCAGGAATTTACTTTGCTGAACTCTTTCAATATTTGTGTGTCAACCTTCCTGTTTCCAAATAGAATTAAAGACATTTCGCCTTCTCGTTCTGTGTCTGTGTGTGAGTGAGAAGACCAAAGTTAGCCTCGTTTTGAATTGCTCGGAATCAAACTAAAACAGAAAAACATCACCACACTTCAGTTTTTATCTTCTGTGACGTTACCGGCGCAGCGACGTAAACCCCTGACCTCCTCGTATCTGCAGACCCTGGCCTCTCTGCCCTCGTCTGTCTGAACGGGGCGTTGACAGACAGGTGGGCGGGGCACCTCTGTTCCTCGGTAGCGTCTCTGCGGACGGCTGCTTCCTGGTTTGATTCTCCCACTTCCTGTCTGTGTGAGCCGATACTTCCCGGTTCAGGCTCATGTCTTTGACCTCAGAGGTCTGTGTCCAAAAGTAAACACGACAGAGCTGCGTCACCTCTGCTTCAACAAATGTTCAGATGAAGTTTAGGTTTATTTCTTTGCTCAGACAGTTTTATTCTGACAGTTTTGCTGTGGCTGGAGCTCATAACCAGCTTTAATATCAGCAGCTGCACACACACACTCACAGGTGGAATGTAAAGACGTAAAACTAGTAAAGCACTGCACTTAAAGGAAAAGTAACGTTTTTTTTTTACAATCTGAGCCTTCTTTCGGCAATAAAACAAGTAGTTTTACTCACCCATAGCAGTTTGGTAAATGGTCACATCTTTATATAGCGCTTTTCCACCTTCAAGGCACCCAAAGCGCTTTACAACAAGGAACCACTCACCCATTCACACACCAGTGTACGCAGACACTGGGGGCGAGGAGGGTTAAGTGTCTTGCCCAAGGACACAACGGCAGCATTCATCTGTGGGAGCTGGAATCGTACCAACCAACCTGTGGGTCAGTGGATCTGACCGCTCAACCACTGATGTTTCTTATGTCAAGAGCGGGATTTGAACCGCCAACCTTTGGATCAGTGGACAAACGCTCTACCAACTGAGCTACTGCCGCCCACTTTGGTGTCAATTGGAGCAGTTTTGTAGAAGTTATGTTGTAGCCGTTCTGTTCTACTAATGATCCAGTATCCGTTAGCGTGAGTGCTCGGGGCATTACTTTGCGGTGTCCAAATAACACAAACTTTAGCACTTTTCAAATCACAGAAGATCGCTGTGTCAGCGTAGACTTTTAGTGGATTCCAAAATGGCCTGAAACCCGATATGCAGCTATAGTTTCATTTGATGACGTCATCAGAGAGGACAATGCGCATGCGTGAACTCAGCTGTTTTGTAAACACCGCTAGTCCGAAAGAAGCTAACACCCCTCTGAACTTTACTTTTCTGTTGCGATATCGGGTTTCAGGCCATTTTGGAATCCAGTAAAAGTCTACGCTGACACAGCGATCTTCTGTGATTTGAAAAGTGCTAAAGTTTGTGTTATTTGGAGACCGCAAATCAGTGCCCCGAGCACTCACGCTAACGGATACGGGATCATTAGTAGAACAGAACGGCTCAACATAAGTTCTGCGATACTGCTCCAATTGACACCAAAGTGCTATGGGTGAGTAAAACTACTTGTTTTATTGCCGAAAGAAGGCTCAGATTGTAAAAAAAAACGTTACTTTTCCTTTAAGTAAAAATGTAGATATCTGTACTTTACATAAGCACATTTACAGTGAATATGTTTTGGTTTTTTTTGTAATTCTGGCTTGGTTTGGTGGAATAATCCCTGTGGTCAATGCTTATTCATATTTATTATTTACAGTTAAAGGTCTACTGCGCAACTTTTTGGAATATAAATCAGTGTGTTTGACGTCATTCATCTGCAGACCCAGCCCGCCGTTACCAGGGATGACCAGCGGGGGCAGCATTACTCAATGGCCATTACTCTCAGCGGGTTTGGGGTGAGTGCGACGGGGCGTCCAATGAGGATGCGTCGAGTCTTGAGTCATGTGAGAAGCGGGGGTCGCAATTATGTAGTGATGTATTATTAATAACGGAATGTTCGCGATTAATTTGAAAAATGGTCGGAGCGTCGGAGTTTCTCATGGGCGATTTTAGCGAATTGTTGGGAAGATTGGAAGTAGGTCAGACTTGGGTTTGAAATACAAGCTGTCCCATCACAATGGCACCCAAGATTATTTTTAAAGACAATTTATAATACGTTTTACTTTTACTTCAGTGTATTTGAGCACATGTATCTGTACTTTCCCCTTCAGTCGTGGGGCACCTTTGTCCCTCGGTAGCGTCTCTGCGGACGGCTGCTTCCTGGTCTGATTCTCTGACTTCCTGTCTGTGTGAGCCGATACTTCCTGGTTCAGGCTCATGCCTTTGACATCTCTGAGGTCTGTGTCCAAAACTAAACATTGCAAAGCTGTTTCTTCTCTTCTTGTCTTCTCCAGCTGATAGACCCATGTTCATATGGCTACAGCTGTCCCATTTACAGAATTATATTTGGCCTCCTAATATTAGACTTGCAGTATGTTTTTATAGAGTCAGGCTGATGAGAGATTTTACCTTTAAAATCTGTTGGAACCATCCAAGAAATGAAGGCACATTCATAGAACAGGAGTTACATCCAGTTACTACAGCTCGGTTGTTGTGGCCTGACATATTTTGGTGAGACGGGTCATTCCAGAATTTTAGGACATTTTGGCTTTAAAATTCTTGAAAAATAAACCTTCACTTTTCTGATTTTCTGTTACATATTCATCAATAATAGGTAATAAACTATCAAATGCTTGATGAGCTCAGCTTACGGATCAATGGTACAATTTTTATTACATGATTTATTTGGTTTATTTATTGATTTCCTCTAATCACAGTAACAGGGTTGCAGGTAACAGGGTTGCAGATCCGCACTAATGTTCACTTTATCTCAGGAGGAGAAGCTGTTTAGCTGTTACTGCTAATCAAGAGGAAAAACTTATTTATGCAAATAAGTAAAGGAAAAATAATAATAATTGTCTTATTCTGATCATTTGCATAACAGGGTTGCATGAGGCAGAGTGAGACATTAAAAAGGGATAGTTCGGATTTTTTGATGTGAATCTGTACGGCGTCCCCTTCAGCAGTGTCGTGCATTCACACTGACTTACCCCTGACAGTGTCCTCTGAGCCGAGTTCTGCCCCCGTTCTGGAACTGACCAAAGTAGGTCTGGCAAGTTAGCGGGGACAGTTAATAAAGTTTGTTTTTCTTCTCAAAACAATATTTGTCCAAAAAGTGTCGTTCTGGTGTTCTAGCGACGTTCTGGTGTTCTAGCGACGAATGATATGAATTGACAGAAAATAGCACCAAGCGACTATGACTTCTGACTTTTTCATGGGCAACTGTTTTGTGACACAAATATATCACTTTTTGGACAAATATTGTTTTGAGAAGAAAAACAAGCTTTATTAACTGTCTTTATTAATGTTTGATGTAAGAAATGTTATTACGTGCATGGGCCCATTTAGGCATTTAGGCTAAATTGGAGCTAATCACTATGTGAATGATGTAACATGTTTCTCTGGTGCATGTGGTACTGTGTTCTAGTGACGCTCTGGTGTTCTAAGAAGTGACTTTATTGATCTCACACAGGAGAAATTCTTCTCTGCATTTAACCCATCCTGTTATCAGGAGCAGTGGGCAGCACATTACTGCGCCTGGGGACCATCTCCATGATCTTCTTGCTTCGGCTTGGTCAGGACCTCAGCTGGAGGATTTTACCTGGTGCATGTTTTGGGTTGGTGGGGGAAACCGGAGGGCCCGGAGAAAACCCATGCAAACGCCGCCCAGGCGACCCGGGGATCGAACCCAGACCATGCATGCAAACTCCACACAGAACACAAACATAAATATGGGCGACCCGGGGATCGAACCCGGAACCTTCTTGCTAGCCACTCAGCCACCGTGCCGTCTAGCGACGCTCTGGTGTTCTAGCGACATTCTGGTGTGCAAACGGATTGGGATCGTATTGAATTCATGCGCACAGGTTAAGGATCGTATAGGGATTGGTTTCCTGAATCCGATTGGAACCCCTGGCTTAGGCCGATAGTAATCCGCTTGGTGCCGCCTTGTGCACGATATCGGATCAGATTGGCGTACTGCGCATGTGCGGGAATTTTCGCCAGGGATTTCACCTGGAAGTGGCAGGAGGCGCCGACGCCGTCATAAGTAGCGATTGTTGTCGGAAAAGTCAGACGAAACCATGGCTGCGAAGAAAGAACGCACAACACGTACACCAATGCTGCTCCGTCAGACTAGTCCAGGTTTAGCCCAGGTTTAGTCTAGGTTTAGTCCAGGTTTAGTCCAGGTTTAGTCCAGGTTGAGTCCAGGTTTAGTCCAGGTTGAGTCCAGGTTTAGTCCAGGTTGAGTCCAGGTTTAGTCCAGGTTTAGTCCAGGTTTAGTCCAGGTTTAGTCCAGGTTCAGTCCAGGTTAAGTCCAGGTTGAGTCCAGGTTGAGTCCAGGTTGAGTCCAGGTTGAGTCCAGGTTCAGTCCAGGTTCAGTCCAGGTTAAGTCCAGGTTGAGTCCAGGTTTAGTCCAGGTTTAGTCCAGGTTCAGTCCAGGTTTAGTCCATGTTAAGTCCAGGTTGAGTCCAGGTTTAGTCCAGGTTAAGTCCAGGTTTAGTCCAGGTTCAGTCCAGGTTTAGTCCAGGTTGAGTCCAGGTTGAGTCCAGATTTAGTCCAGGTTTAGTCCAGGTTAAGTCCCGGTTGAGTCCAGGTTTAGTCCAGGTTAAGTCCAGGTTTAGTCCAGGTTTAGTCCAGGTTTAGTCCAGGTTAAGTCCAGGTTGAGTCCAGGTTTAGTCCAGGTTAAGTCCAGGTTTAGTCCAGGTTCAGTCTCATATTAGTCCGTCAAACTCCTCGAGCGTCATCTTTGTAAACCGCCACATAGTTTGTTGTGTTTTTATTGAGTAGCCATCACCCGGAAGTAGTTGGACGACAGCGCCACATAGCGTAACGGAGCCGGCCAGGTCGCGGACCATTATCCGATCACACGAGCTTCATGTGCACTTGGATTATAGGACAGACCACCCGCCGAGTAACAGGATCAGATTTGGAGAAATCCAATCCGATCCTACCATGTGACCGCAGTGAGTGTTCACTTATCTCTACACTGGTGTGTGAATGTGTGAGCGGTTCCTTGTTGTAAAGCACTTTGGGTGCCTTGAAGGTGGAAAAGCGCTATACAAAAATGTGACCGTTTACCATTCATTCAGTGGGCCAAATTTAAAATCCGCACATTGAATTGCCACTCATAATTAATTGCGTTCATTTTTAATTTGCAGTGTAATTAATTGATCTAATTAACGTGTTAAACTGACAGCCCTAGAAGTAACATCACTACTTGAGTATAATGTTGGGCTCGTGACTCTCTAATTCGTTCTCTCTCCTCTGTCGTATTAACACCGTGATCATCTTTTTTGGGGTCGCTCTCTCCTGCGGCCCCCCGGCACAACACAGGGCCATTTTTAACCACTCCGCCAACATTGTTCCCCCCAAAAGCTGCGCCGGGGCCTGGACGGCTTTTGGCTGCGCTGCTCCTCTGTTCTTCATCCATCACCTCCTCTGAACGTGTGACCGGAGGATGACCTAGCACACACACACACACACACAGAACATCACAACACCACCGCGGAGGCACCGAGCATCTATCAACCAGGACGGATACCTCAGCACACAGGACGCGCACGCACACACACACACACAACACACACACACGCAACACACACGGCGAGCACGCGAACGCCGCCGCTATCATATCCGTTACAGATGGCTTCTCCTCCTCCTCGGCTCTAAATGAATATAAATATGTGTGTTTGACATCATTCATCTGCAGACCCAGCCCGCCGTTACCAGGGACGACCAGCGGGGGCAGCATTACTCAACGGAGCGGGTTTGGGGTTTGGGGTGACTGCGACGGGGCGTCCAATGAGGATGCGTCGAGTTTTGAGTCATGTGAGAAGCGGGGGTCGCAATTATGTAGTGATGTATTATTAATAACGGAATGTTCGCGATTAATTTGAAAAATGGTCAAAGCGTCGGAGTTTCTCATGGGCGATTTTAGCGAATTGTTGGGAAGATTGGAAGTAGGTCAGACTTGGGTTTGAAATACAAGCTGTCCCATCACAATGGCACCCAAGATGATTTTTAAAGACAATTTGAACATGTCTTGGGCCCCCCAAAAAAGAAAAAAAGACAGGTGAAGGTTTCAGGTGGAGTAAAAATTCAGTTTTTCACGCTTGTTGAGCTGGTTTTTGGTTCGTATCTCTGTCATTCCTTGACATATCCATATGAAACAAAAAGTTCAGCATCTTTCCTGCCAATGTAAATAATCAGAAGTGACAATGGCACCCAAGATGATTTTTAAAGACAATTTGAACATGTGTTGGACCCAAAAAAGGGAAATAAAAGACAGGTGAAGGTCTCAGGTGGTTTTCCTTATAAAAAATCAGTTTTTCCACGTTTGTTGAGCTGGTTTTTGGTTCGTATCTCTGTCTTTCCTTGACATATCCATATGAAACAAAAAGTTCAGCATCTTTCCTGACAATATAAATAAACAGAAGTGAAATTATTTTTTAGAATCGCTTCAGAAAATGGTGCCAAAGATGTGATTGTCAGTTGAAAATACGTAATAAAGTGAAAATGGGAGGTTTTTATGGTTTTGGATTTTTTATTTTTTTTGTAATTCTGGCTTTGGTTTGGTGGAATAATCCCTGTGGTCAATGTTTATTCATATTTATTGTTTACAGTTAAAGGTCCATTGCACAACTTTTCTGGTGGCGCGTCTGTCATGTGCTTGTCTCCATGGAGATCTTACTGCTTTGTCCAGAATGTTCTATCCTGTCCATTTCAACTATAATCTGCGTTACAGGTCAGATCCATGGAGAGGCGCTCCTTTTCGCAGAGAGAATTATTGTCTTTTTGAGCATCAGAAACACTCGTAATGAATAAATGACAGATGCGTTTAATGTCATATCACGGTACATTCCTGGCAAAGCAATAGCATCTCCATGGGGACAAGCAGTCAACGGACACCCCACCAGAAAAGTTACACAATGCACCTTTAAGTGACAGTTTGTGGGAGAAAAAAGCCGTGGCGTCCTCCGTCTGTACTTTAAATCTATGAGATGTGAATAAGTTTTTGGTCCCAATCTTTAATAACAAATAAGTTTCAGTGTTTCTCTGTGTCTATTTTGCATCTTTCTTTCAAAAACGGTGAATTGGCCGAAATGACGGCATCATTATGACAAATTCCAAAATGTGAGTATGACTTATTGACTGAATATTAATATTGGCGGTGGTGGGGAAGAGGGAGACGCTGAGGAGGCTAGTGTTTCTGCTGCTGAGGAGGAGAGACACTTAAGTGACAATGGCACGACTGCTTAAATGACTCTGCTGCTTAAATGACACCGATACTGCTGCTTAAATCACACTGACACTGCTGCTTAAATGACACTGTCACTGCTGCTTAAATGACACTGACATTGCTGCTTAAATGATGCTATCACTGCTGCTTAAATGACACTGACACTGCTGCTTAAATGACACTGACACCACTGCTTAAATGACAGTGACACTGCTGCTTAAATGACAGACACTGCTGCTTAAATGACACTGGCACTGATGCTTAAATGACACTGATGCTGCTGCTTGAATGGCAGAAACTGCTGCTTAAATGGCACTGTACTGCTGCTTAAATGACACTGACACTGCTGCTTAAATGACACTGGTACTACTGCTTAAATTACAATGACACTGCTGCTTAAATTACACTGTCACTGCTGCTTAAATGACATTGACACTGCTGCTTAAATGACACATTTGAGCTTTATTCCGCTCCACATTGTGTGTTTTACTTATTTGTATTATACACAAGCCTTTTGTACTTTTGCTACGGGTATATGTGATGTTTTAGTCATGGTGTTTATTGTCTTGTTTATCAGATGTTTTATGTTCACTGTGGGCCTAGGGGGCGCTGTGATTTCAAATCCTGTGTGTGCAACCTGTACATGTGGTTTTTGACAATAAAGCTGACTTTGAACTTTGAACTTTGAACTTTGAAGAGAAGAGGAGGAGGAGGAGGAGCAGGAGGAGCAGGAGGAGCAGGAGGAGGAGCAGGAGGAGCAGGAGGAGCAGGAGGAGCAGGAGGAGCAGGAGGAGCAGGAGGAGCAGGAGGAGGAGCAGGAGGAGCAGGAGGAGGAGCAGGAGGAGGAGGAGGAGGAGGGCTGTAGTTCAAATAACAGGATGAAGGAGGGGAGAGAGAGTGCATTGTTGTTTTTTTATAGCCGTGTGGACACTGCAGTGCTCCGTGTGGACCTAAAGGGGGCGCCAGTGTGTTCTGAGCTGTGAGAGGAGCAGCAGCTGGAGGTGGTGGAGGTAGTGGGGGTGGTGGAGGTGTTGGAGGTGGAGGAGGTGTTGGAGGTGGAGGAGGTGTGGGTGTCACAGCAGCACCCAAAGGCCCATCCTCAAGACTCCCAACAGATCTGATTTATACTGGACTGTGATTGGACGAGCTCGGAGTGTTTTACCCAATCAGAGCAAAGCAACAAGGGCCACACATTATTATTAAATAAAATAAAATAAATAAATAAATAAATAAGTAAAATTTGAAAAAGTCCCAGTCAACTTTTTTTAAATTTATTTAACCAAATTGGAATGTAGTACAGAAAATGAACTGTAAATTAAATAAAAATGTTCTTTATGTGTTAAAAATATTGAACATAGTCACATATAAACAAATACAATCAAATAAAAATAAATCAATAAATAAGTAAAATTAAGGGGGAAAAAAAAGATCTCAGTCAAATTATGAGTCCCAATCTGGCAACCCAAATCTTGTTTTATCTTGTTAAAAAAGAAATTTAAAAAACCTAAAAAGCAGTGCAGTATAATTAATGACTTTTTCCAAAAATCCTATAATTTATCTGTAATTTGGATATTTAAAACTGTTTTAATGGTTCAATTTAAGATGAATTAATTAAAAATCAATTTCCTGACTTCACTTTTTTACACCACAAATGTTGAACGCTCATTTTTTTGGTCTGATCAAATATCTTATATCCATATAGTTTTTAGTATAATATTGATTATATTCTTTTGTTTTTGTTTTGTATAATATTGATTATTTTTCTTATATCCATACAGTTTTTCGTATATTGATTATTTTCTTATTTTTTTTGTGTAATATTCTTTTCTTATATCCATATGTGTTTTTTTTAGTATAATATTGATTATTTTCTTATGTTTTTTTGTATAATATTCTTTTCTTATATCCATACAGTTTTTAGTATAATATTGATTATTTTATTATGTTTATTTGTATAATATTGATTATTTTTCTTATATCCATACAGTTTTTCATATATTGATTATTTTCTTATGTTTTTTGTATAATATTCTTTTCTTATATCCATATGTGTTTTTTTGTTTTTTGTTTTTTTGTATAATATTGATTATTTTTCTTATATCCATACAGTTTTTAGTATAATATTGATTATTTTCTTATGTTTTTTTGTATAATATTCTTTTCTTATATCCATTTTTTTTTTTTGTATAATATTGATTATTTTCTTATATCCATACAGTTTTTAATATAATATTGATCCTTTTCTGATTCTTTTCTTAGATCCATATGTGTTTTTTTTTTGTATTATTTCTAAAAATCCCTGGCCCTGTAACATTTCCGTTGTGGCAGTTATGACTTTCTATCAAATTTAAACAAAACAAGAGTTCCTCATCAATAACAGCGTTTGTATTTTGGGACAAAATGGATTCCGAACCCTTTGTGAGGCGCTGAAATGTCAAATTATTTCATTATTTTGGGACATGCGTCATGTGGAGGTCACGGAGAGGCCGCCGCCCCCTCCTCTCCTCGCTCTCTTCCTGGTTTGCTCCGGTGACAAAGAGCCGGTTTGGTTGCCAAGGAAACAGGACTGTGGGTTTTTTCTCGACATATTTTCTGGTGGTGGACCACGTGGGACGAGAGGGTTCGGCTTTGTTCAGAGAGACTCACCTCCATGTTTGAAATCCTGAATTCTGAGCAGATCTGGCACCCCGTCTTCGTCAGTGCATTTGGAAAAACGAATAAAAGAATAAGACGTAAAGCAAAATAATGAGGAACACTAACGACTTTACAAACACACAAGTTTCTTATTGTGTCACATTTTCCTTCCAAATATCTGCTTCATCCCCATTAGGAAAAAAACCCTAACCCAGGCTAAGAAAAAACAACAGACTACAGTTCTTGGTTTAGTCCTGATTTAGTTCTTGTTTAGTCCTAGTTTAGTCCTTGTTTAGTCCTGGTTTAGTCCTGATTTAGTCCTGGTTTAGTCCTGATTTAGTCCTGGTTTAATCCTTGTTTAGTCCTAGTTTAGTCCTGCTTTAGTCCTACTTTAGTCCTTGTTTAGTCCTGGTTTAGTCCTACTTTAGTCCTTGTTTAGTTCTGGTTTAGTCCTTTTTTAGTCCTGGTTTAGTCCTGGTTTAGTCCTGGTTTAGTCCTACTTTAATCCTTTTTTAGTCCTGGTTTAGTCCTTTTTTAGTCCTGGTTTAGTCCTGGTTTAGTCCTTGTTTAGTCCTGGTTTAGTCCTACTTTAGTCCTTGTTTAGTCCTGGTTTAGTCGTACTTTAGTCCTTTTTTAGTCCTGGTTTAGTCCTTTTTTAGTCCTGGTTTAGTCCTGATTTACTCCTGGTTTAGTCCTTGTTTAGTCCTGGTTTAGTCCTACTTTAGTCCTTGTTTAGTCCTGGTTTAGTCCTTGTTTAGTCCTAGTTTAGACCTGATTTCTAGTTTAGTCCTGATTTAGTCCTGGTTTAGTCCTTTTTTAGTCCTTGTTTAGTCCTGGTTTAGTCCTTGTTTAGTCCTGGTTTAGTCTTTGTTTAGTCCTAGTTTAGACCTGATTTCTAGTTTAGTCCTGATTTAGTCCTGGTTTAGTCCTTGTTTAGTCCTGGTTTAGTCCTTGTTTAGTCCTGGTTTAGTCCTTTTTTTGTCCTGGTTTAGTCCTGGTTTAGTTTATCTATAATGTAAACACACAATACAGTTTCAGTTATTTTTTTATTTTTATTTTTTTCCTTTTAATTGTCGTTTTTATTTATTTTAATCAATCAATCAAACATTATTTATAAAGCGTGATTGGTCCAGGGAATGTGATCTTTACCAAACTGATTTAAAAGTTCAGGCTAAGAAAAAACAACAGACCAAAAAACAGTTCTTGGTCATCTGAGCTCATGTAACGACTGTAAGATTCTCATGTTTTATATTATCGTATTTGTTGGCGTTTCCTTTAACATTTCAGTGTAAATTAAAGCTGGGCAAACTCTAAGAATATTGTATGAATATTTAGTGTTATCTGCAGTCCTTATAAGTTAGAAATCCATGTAAGTTTCATATTATTTGAGTTTATTAAGAGTTTTACATCAGATTTAACAGATGTCTCACTGAACGCCGAGGAACTGCTGAAGAAAAAAGTGATATTCCTGGTTTTAAAAGAGTTTTTAAATTAGTATAAGCCGTGTGAGTTGCGATATGAAGCTTTGGGGTGAGTGCTGAGTGGCTGAGCACAGGTGCTTCACTTTTCTGTGTGAAACATGTGTTCTAAAGCCGTGCTCGTGACCAGAAACTATGCATGTGAATACTAATGACGTGATCAAGGTTATAATAGTTTGGGATTTTTCATTATAGTTTAGTTTTAGTTAGTTTTGACTTTTTTTCCCCCTCTAATTCAGTCAGTTTTAATTAATTTTCGTTTTTTTTTTTTTCTAACTGCTCAGTTTTAGTTCAGTTTTTCTTAGTTTTAGTTTTTGGGTTATACTTTGGGTTATTTGTCAAGTTCAGGATTCAAAAAGAAAGTTTTGTGTTCTTAAACTTACAACAAATCTAATTTTAAAACATTTCTTCAGGTTTTACCCCCACAACAACCAAAGCGTCCACAAGCTGCAGCCTTAAGTGCAAAAACAAATAAAAATACACACCAAAACTTCCACATTTACCAACTCCAGAAAAGGACAAAACCAAGAGCGATTTATCCAGAATTTCAGTTAGTTTTAGTTTTGTAAACACAAAATACAGTTTCAATTATTGTTTTTTTCTTTTAATTGTCCTAGTTTAGTTTAGTCCTTGTTTAGTCCTGGTTTAGTCCTGATTCAGTTCTGGTTTAGTCCTGATTTAGTCCTAGTTTATTTCTGGTTTAGTCCTGATTTAGTCCTGCTTTAGTCCTGGTTTAGTCCTAGTTTAGTCCTGGTTTAGTCCTGCTTTAGTCCTGGTTTAGTCCTGGTTTAGTCCTGATTTAGTCCTAGTTTAGTCCAGATTTAGTCCTGGTTTAGTCCTAGCTTAGTCCTGGTTTAGTCCTGATTTAGTCCTGGTTTAGTCCTGCTTTAGTCCTGGTTTAGTCCTGGTTTAGTCCTGATTTAGTCCTAGTTTAGTCCTGATTTAGTCCTAGCTTAGTCCTGGTTTAGTCCTGATTTAGTCCTGATTTAGTCCTGGTTTAGTCCTGATTTAGTCCTAATTTAGTCCTGATTTAGTCCTGCTTTAGTCCTGGTTTAGTCCTAGTTTAGTCCTGGTTTAGTCCTGGTTTAGTCCTGCTTTAGTCCTGCTTTAGTCCTGGTTTAGTCCTAGCTTAGTCCTGGTTTAGTCCTGATTTAGTCCTGATTTAGTCCTGGTTTAGTCCTGATTTAGTCCTGGTTTAGTCCTAGTTTAGTCCTGATTTAGTCCTGGTTTAGTCCTAGTTTAGTCCTACTTTATCTATCATCTATATCATTTTGGTGAAAATGTGTAAAAACGTTCTGCTTTAGTGATGTGCAGCGATCCACAGGAGGCGCCCACAGCCTGCGGCGCTTTGTTTACAGCCACGTATTTAAAATTTTTATTTATTTGAATTAGGACAATGCATATTAATCAATATGACAACAAACAGCATCAATGTAAATATGTCGGAATTAGCACAATATCTACTTTACATCCGTTGTCCTAAGTCAGGTGAGAACAGAAGAACATTTAGAGGAACCCACAGAAGAGACAGAAGTGCAGCAAGTTCACGACAATAGACCATTCTCTGAGTTTAAGAAGAACATCTACCTGTGAGAGCAGGTTTGAGTATTTCAACCAATGTTCCAGAGTGTTCTTGAAGGTTGAGAAGGACCCACAGTTCCTGACATGAGCAGGTCATGTGTTCCACGACTGTCACTGCGTGCACATGGTAGGATTGGATTGGATTTCTCCAAATCCAATCCCGTTACTCGGCGGGTGGTCTGTCCTATAATCCGAGTGCACATGAAGCTCGTGTAATTGGATAATGTTCAGTGACCTGGCCGGCTCCGCTACACTATGTAGCGCTGTAGTCCAACTACTTCTGGGTGATGGAAACTCAATAAAAACACAACAAACTATGTGGCGGTTTACAAAGATGACTAAACCTAGACTAAACCTGGACTAAACCTGGACTAAACCTGGACTAAACCTGGACTAAACCTGGACTAAACCTGGACTAAACCTGGACTAAACCTGGACTAAACCTGGACTGAACCTGGACTAAACCTGGACTAAACCTGGACTAAACCTGGACTGAACCTGGACTAAACCTGGACTAAACCTGAACTTAACCTGGACTGAACCTGGACTAAACCTGGACTGAACCTGGACTAAACCTGGACTAAACCTGGACTAAACCTGGACTAAACCTGGACTGAACCTGGACTAAACCTGGACTAAACCTGGACTAAACCTGGACTGAACCTGGACTAAACCTGGACTAAACCTGAACTTAACCTGGACTAAACCTGGACTAAACCTGGACTGAACCTGGACTAAACCTGGACTAAACCTGGACTAAACCTGGACTGAACCTGGACTAAACCTGGACTAAACCTGAACTTAACCTGGACTAAACCTGGACTAAACCTCAAGATTCAAGATTCAAGATTGTTTATTTGTCATACGCAGGATCAACACAAGGTCAACAATGCAATGAAATGTTTAGGATCAGAAGAACCGTTGACTCGCTAAGATAGTCAGAAGTACTAATAACATGCAATAATAGTACATGGTAAAAAAAAGTGTTGCAAAGCTTGAACCTGGACTAAACCTGGACTGAACCTGGACTAAACCTGGACTAAACCTGAACTAAACCTGGACTAAACCTGGACTAAACCTGAACTAAACCTGGACTAAACCTAGACTAAACCTGGACTAAACCTGGACTAAACCTGGACTGAACCTGGACTAAACCTGGACTAAACCTGAACTAAACCTGGACTAAACCTAGACTAAACCTGGACTAAACCTGGACTGAACCTGGACTAAACCTGAAATAAACCTGGACTAAACCTAGACTGAACCTGGACTAAACCTGGACTAAACCTGGACTAAACCTGAACTAAACCTGGACTAAACCTGGACTGAACCTGGACTGAACCTGGACTAAACCTGGACTAAACCTGGACTAAACCTGGACTGAACCTGGACTGAACCTGGACTAAACCTGAACAAAACCCGGACTAAACCTGGACTAAACCTGGACTAAACCTGGACTGAACCTGGACTAAACCTGGACTAAACCTGGACTGAACCTGGACTAAACCTGGACTAAACCTGGACTGAACCTGGACTGAACCTGGACTAAACCTGGACTAAACCTGGACTAAACCTGGACTGAACCTGGACTAAACCTAGACTGAACCTGGACTAAACCTGGACTAAACCTGGACTGAACCTGGACTGAACCTGGACTAAACCTGGACTAAACCTGGACTAAACCTGGACTGAACCTGGACTAAACCTGAACAAAACCCGGACTAAATCTGGACTAAACCTGGACTAAACCTAGACTGAACCTGGACTGAACCTGGACTAAACCTGGACTAAACCTGGACTAAACCCGGACTAAACCCGAACTAAACCTGGACTGAACCTGGACTGAACCTGGACTAAACCCGGACTAAACCCGGACTAAACCCGAACTAAACCTGGACTGAACCTGGACTGAACCTGGACTGAACCTGGACTAAACCTGGACTAAACCTGGACTAGTCTGACGGAGCAGCATTGGTGTACGTGTTGTGCGTTCTTTCTCCGCAGCCATGATTTTGTTTGACTTTTCTGGAAACAATCGCTACTTATGACAGCGTCGGCGCCTCCTGCCACTTCCGGGTGAAATCCCTGGCGAAAATTCCCGCACATGCGCAGTACGCCAATCCGATCCGAGCGGATTACTATCGGTCTAAGCCAGGGGTTCCAATCGGATTCAGGAAACCAATCCCTATACGATCCTTAGTCTGTGCACATGAATTTGATACGATCCCAATCCGTTTGCAGTTGGATTACACTCGTCCATGTGTAGACGTCTCTGTTTGTTCCAGTCTCTTTTGGTCAATTAAGATCTTTATATCAACATCGTGATTTAAAATGTCCAAAATATAACCTATGATCCACGGGTGTCATAGATTATAACTCGAGCACGATACGTCTTCATGAGCAGAACATGTGTGCTAAAGGTGTGTCATATTCACAGTACTGGCCCAGTGCGGCTCTTTTGTTCCGCGGTGACTCAGCCCCAAAACCAAACGGACTTCATTGTGGCTGAAATCTCCTCCGTCGTCCTTCCTCCTCCTCCTCTTTCCTCCTTCCTCCTTCACATAAACAGCTTGTCTTTGCACAGTGTCGGCACAATGCTTTTGTCTCTCTCAGTGTTTGGTTTGAGCGCCGTGGAGGTGTTGCCATGGCAGCGCCTGCACGGTGATGTATGTGGTGACACGGCTGACCCCGGGCTGAACTCCAGAGCACAGGCCACGCCGCTCCGCCGGTCTACAGAAGAACGAGCACTCCAAAGGGACAGTGCATATTCATGAACATACAGCTCTGGACAAAAATAAGAGTCCACTGCAGTTTTGACTGAAATCAGCATCTCTACATGTATCACAGCCATTCCATCCAGCGTCTGTGGAATTCAACACAAACACAAAGCTGAGATACTTCAGTTCAACCAGGAGTGGAATAAAGTCACCCAAGAACAATGTGAAAGACTGGGACTAAACCAGGTCTGAACCAAGACTAAACCAGGTCTGAACTAGGACTAAACCAGGTCTGAACTAGGACTAAACCAGGTCTGAACCAAGACTAAACCAGGTCTGAACCAAGACTAAACCAGGTCTGAACTAGGACTAAACCAGGTCTGAACTAGGACTAAACCAGGTCTGAACCAAGACTAAACCAGGTCTGAACTAGGACTAAACCAGGTCTGAACCAAGACTAAACCAGGTCTAAACTAGGACTAAACCCGGTCTGAACCAAGACTAAACCAGGTCTAAACTAGGACTAAACCAGGTCTGAACCAAGACTAAACCAGGTCTGAACTAGGACTAAACCAGGTCTGAACCAAGACTAAACCAGGTCTTAACTAGGACTAAACCAGGTCTAAACCAAGACTAAACCAAGTCTGAACCAAGACTAAAGCAGGGACGAACCAGGACTAAACCAGGTCTAAACTAGGACTAAACCAGGTCTAAACTAGAAATAAACCAGATCTGAACCAGGAGTAAACCAGGACTAAACCAGGTTAAAACAGGGACTAAACTAGGACTAAACCCAGTCTGAACCAAGACTAAACCAGGTCTGAACTAGGACTAAACCAGGTCTGAATCTAGACTAAACCAGGTCTGAACCAAGACTAAAGCAGGGACGAACCAGGACTAAACCAGGTCTAAACTAGGACTAAACCAGGTCTGAACTAAAACTAAACCAGGTCTAAACTAGGAATAAACCCAGTCTGAACCAAGACTAAAGCAGGTCTAAACTAGGATTCAACCAGACCTAAACTTGGACTGAACCAGGGCTAAACCAGGTTAAAAATGAGACTAAACCAGGACTAAACTAGGATTAAACCAGATCTGAACCAGGAGTAAACCAGGTTAAAACAGGGACTAAACTAGGACTAAACCCGGTCTGAACCAAGACTAAACCAGGCCTGAACCAAGACTAAAGTAGGTCTAAACTAGAAATAAACCAGGTCTGAACCAGGACTAAACCAGGTCTGAACTAGGACTAAACCAGGTCTGAACCAAGACTAAACCAAGTCTAAACTAGGACTAAACCAGGTCTGAACCAAGACTAAACCAGGTCTGAACCAGGACTAAACCAGGTCTGAACCAGGACTAAACCAGGTCTGAACTAGGACTAAACCAGGTCTGAACCAAGACTAAAGCAGGTCTAAACCAAGACTAAACCAGGTCTAAACTAGGACTAAACCAGGTCTGAACCAAGACTAAACCAGGTCTGAACCAGGACTAAACCAGGTCTGAACCAGGACTAAACCAGGTCTGAACTAGGACTAAACCAGGTCTGAACCAAGACTAAAGCAGGTCTAAACCAAGACTAAACCAGGTCTGAACCAAGACTAAACCAGGTCTAAACTAGGACCCAAGAACACTGTGACAGACTTGTGGAGGCCAAGACACATGAAAGCTGTGATTAAAAATAAGGTTTATTGCACCAAATATTGATTTGTGAACTCTTCTTAAGTGTAAACATTAGTATTATGTTGTTTTAAAATGAATTTGATCTTGTTTCTTTGCATCGTTTGAGCTCTGAAAACATGGATCTTTTTTGTTATTTTGACCATTTGTCATTTTCTGCAAATAAATGCTCTAAACGATCATATTTTTATTTGGAATTTGGGGGAAATGTTGTCAGTCGTTTATCAAATCAAACCTATTCTGCAGAATGGACATTTCAGAGTTTTAACCATGTTATAGTTGTTTCCTTCTCATTTTCACTCTATATATGTACAGTATATGTGATGTTTTAGTCCTGGTGTTTATTGTCTTGTTTATCACATGTTTTATGTTCACTGTGGGCCTAGGGGGCGCTGTGTGTGCCACCTGTACATATGAGGGCTGAGCGAGTATGCACCGCCTCGACTGCAGGCTGAGACCACACTCCGAACCGTGCACTCTGGGAATTGGGAAACGCTCTGGTTTATGACAATAAAGCTGAACTTGAACTTTGACCTTTGAACTTTTGTAGTTGGAGTGATCCGTGCATGTGCGAGGAATCTTTAATCACTTATTTTCAAGAAGCCATTTTGCCGATCTACTCCTGTTTTCACCTCCGCAGGTGCACTCCACTGTGACGTACGCACTTCATTCTCCAATTTTATTTTCTTAATCGGTGATAAACATAGAATTCAGCAGCGTCATGTAAATTCTGATAGAAAATAAAATAAAAACGCTACTCACTAGTGTGATCTGCAGCTGTGGGTTCTCTTGTGATGACATTTACGCCGACAATGTTTCGTGCTTTGAACACTGTCGTAATTTTTATCTAAAATCTGCCTGGGATCCAAAACACACATGGTTCAGATGGGTGTGATTGACAGGTGGATTAGCCAATCAGAGACACACATGGGCCATATCGTAAACAAATGTGTGTTTAGGAGGAAAAAAGAAAGAAAAGAAATATCACAGGGGGCTGAAAAACATG
This sequence comes from Paratrypauchen microcephalus, assembly GCA_036785185.1. NCBI lineage: Eukaryota > Metazoa > Chordata > Actinopteri > Gobiiformes > Gobiidae > Paratrypauchen > Paratrypauchen microcephalus. Next base: position 4,821,760 of record JAVJIX010000042.1, read on the forward strand.
GTAGATTTTCCAGAAAGTTTGTATAAAGCCTTTTTATGTGTGTAAGTTGGCTGTTTTTATGCCAGATGCCCTTCCACAGTTGTTCCTGGAGTGGGCGCTGATGTGCAGTGACTGCGGTGGGAACCTTAGATTTCCCCCGAGGCCTGTAAAGTCTCAGTCTGACCTCCTCGTCTAAATGGACAGAGATCAAGATCCACTCCAGTCTAAGTTTGAATGCTGTTTTATTTTAAAGATCCCATGACATGGTACTTCTTGATGCTTTTATATGGCTCCTTAATGGTTCCCTAATACTGTAAATGAATCCTTCTTCAAAATCAACACTCAGTGCATGAGAAACAGAGATAAGATGAGAAAGAGTAATTTTTCTCTCTCTGAACAGGCTATTATGGGCGTTGTTGCTTGAATGCAAATGAAGAGAAACGAGATGGCCTATAGTAGAGGGTGGGGGCGTGGCCAAACTCTCTGCTCTCAGCTGTCCCTGTGCGCCCTGACCCATTTCTGCGTTTTTGCGCGGAGGAAGAGATGAGAAGCATTCCATTGAAAAATAAACACATTTCCACCGAAAATAAAATTAAACCACTGCTGTTCAAAGGTCCAGAGGCTCAGATAAAGGACTTCCGAGCCTAGAAACACTCGGACGTGCCTCCAGGCAAATAAAAAAATGCATTTGGCATTGCCTAGCGCATTTGCAGTCCAAACTCTCTGGGCGTGATTTACAGAGACGCTGAGTACAGACAGACGGGGGTGGAACTGCATTTGCATTTCTTTTTTCGAGCTGACGTCAATAAGTTTCCTTGTTCAAAATCGCCCGTTTGAGGTCTGATTTTTTCTAACGCAGAAAAGGATCGCAAATGCTCAGTTTAGATATTTTGCAACTTTTAACCATGGGGGGGGGGGGGCTAAACAGGGTAGGGGAGCTCACATTAACGTTCAAAAACCTCAGAAAGTGAAAATTTCATTCACATGTTTGAGGAACACTTTATTATTAGTCTGTCTCATAGACGGTATAAAATAGTGACCTAAACGAGTGTGACGTCACCTCCAGCTTTCAGCTCCACTCAACGGTTACAGGAGGGAATTCTTTTATTAATAACACTGGTCTACAATTTTTTGGACTCGATCTGCTTCTGAGATGAAAGTGGCTAAATCTCATTTATATTGATAAGATGAAATGAAAATCAATTGATAACTGTGCTGGTTAGCTAATGTATTCAACATATTTAATGATATGTGATGCACCACGGACTTTGAGCCCTCATTACAGATTCCAAGAAAATGCGATTTTTGTATTTTTTTTTTTCAAAATTTGTGATTTTCGTTTTTTTTGGCAGAATGTGCTGGTTGAGATCATGAAGAAGCCTCTCTCATGTTTCAGATAACAGCATTAGTGACGTTAAAAACAACATTTTTCATTTCAAATTGGCTTGTTTTTCAGGAAAGAAACGGGGCGTGTATAAAGATATTTAATGATATTGTTTTAAATCAAAATCACATCTGTTTATACAATAGTTTTAGGCATTTTGGCTTAAAAATAATATTTATATTTTGAAAATATTTAACTTACACTTCTTTATCCGTCAAGAAATAAACAAGAAATATCTTAAAGGGACAGTGTGTAAGATTTTTACCCGTTAATTACTGAAATTGAAGATACCCATTCAAAAATACATTGTTTTCCAAGCCTTTTCACTTCCATCATGAAATCAAAGTATTCTTTTGGACTTAGATATAGTCACATAAAAGGGGGATCTTCCCCATGCAGAGGCAGCCATTTTGAATACGAGAGCCGCAGAAGGACATTTGGGCTCCGCCTTCGCCTTCGGCAAGGCTCGTGGTTTTGGGTAAACAACGACAAGCATGCTGCCGGATCAGACGTCGTAATGGATCTAACACGTGTTTTGGACTAAATTGTTTTACTGGATTTTATTCGCTGGATCCTTACGGACAAATTGAGACCAAGTTTATGGTGAAATGCTGAGTTTGACCTGGGCAGAGCCTTCAAAGTTAAGCTTTGTGCTTTTCCGTTTTGTGCTTTTCCGTATAAAAGCCCCATGTGCTCGGGGAGTGATTGTTGTGCAGGGAAATGAATTGCATAGTCAAAAAGAGGAGACTGTAAGGTTTCATTTGATGTGTAGAGTGTCATGGTACATGATCGGGAATGTGTGTTTTCATGAGAAAAGGAAAAAAAAGAAAAAAAGAACGGGACCGCATTTTATGTATACAGTAGTGGTGCGCGGTTCTTGTGCGGGTACGCGAGCTGTCCGCGCTACGGCGCGCTATGGCGCGCCCGAGGCCCGAGGTGACCCTCGAGGTCTGCCGTAGCTAAAACAGGAAGTGCAATAGCACCATCCACCTATGCACCACGAATCCTACACACTGGGGCTTTAAGACATCAGGTGCACACAATTTGGAGGCATCTCTCTTATGTGAAATCCAAAAATATTTGATGTTAAAACTGTAGACATATTAAAATGAATGTATATGAATGTGCAGACACTTTCAGATAGAACTGTTGTTTGTAGACACACTGAACCTTCTGATAAACGACCGTTTTTGCCTTATTTTGCATAAATTTCCTATTTTGACCCAATACTGTATCTTGGAAAGTAAAGCCAATCAGCACTTCTGAATTTTTCTTTTTTAGTGACCTAAACCAAGAAAAATGTCACGACTTTTGTTCCGGAAGCATTTTGCTTGTAGACCAGTGTATTTTAACAGACAAAATAGCGAAATATAAACCCCAGAATCACATAGAGCGGGTTAACATGAACATTTGTCCAAAAATCAAATCACACTTTAAGGTCAAATAACAACTTGTTTTGGAAGTCCCCCGAGCCTCAAACACTGGGGTGATGGAGCTTTCTCTGTGGTTGGTCCCAGACTGTGGAACAATCTGGAACAATCTGCCCTTTGAGCTTCGTAACATCACTGATTTTAACCTTTTTAAATCTAGGCTCAAAACACATTTATTTAAAATGGCTTTTAATACTTAGTAGTTTGTGGCACGTCATTTTCTTTTCTGCACTGTGTGTTTTATTATTTATTGTTTTACATTGTTTTATTCTGTATAATGTTCTGTCTTTTGTATTGTTGTATTTTCTGTTTTTAATTGGAAAACACTTTGGTCACCAGTGGTGTTGTAAAGGGCTATATAAATAAAGATTGATTGATTTTATGACCAAAATGACGACGCTCACAGCAGCCACAATATTCCAAAGAGCTGGAAGAGCCGCGTACGAACTTCATATTTGGAACACAGCAGGTCAAGACGCTCTGTTTTTGCACCTTGTGATGTCATGAATCGGTAGTTTTCACGTGAACAGCTCCTTTTACCTTTTGTTCAGTAAAGACTGGCGACCCCTCTCAGTCAGAACATCTTTTCTAGGTATTTTTGAGCTCTAAAATCATCGTGACTGAATAAATGTGAAGTAGAACTGCGGAACATTCGAAGCAGAGCAATGACGTCTCCATAGAAACAAGGAGTTCCGCAGTGCACCTTTTGTAGTGAGTCTTCTCTGGCTCTGGGATTGGACTCCTGGGCGTCGTTCAGATGCTTGGATCAGCTCTCCAGGACGGCGTGTGATTTTTGGAGTGGGACGTGTTGGTTTTTGTTTTGCTGCGCACAGAAAAATAAGTTCCAAATTTGGCGTAAGTTTAAAAATGGCTCAAGGTGCATTTTCATATTTTTTCCAGCAGGTACAGGGGGCGCTAGAGCTCTTTTTGTGACGTGCTCATGATGGGAAGAGACAAAAAAAAGATAAACATGCATGAAATCAACAGTAACATTGTACGGAAGAGGTTTAGGGCCACGTGAACAGATTTTTTTTATTTTTTATTTTTTTTAATTCTGAGAAAAAAACTCAGAACTTCTGACTTTAATCAGAGTTGAGTTTTTTTCTCAGAAATTCTGAGATTTTTATTTTTTATTTTTTTTAATTCTGAGCAAAGAAAAAAAATCTGTTCACGTGGCCCTAACCGTCTTCCGTAACATCGGCTTACACTCTATACAAAAGACAAAAAAAAAAGAAATGAAATCTGATGTTATTTGTAGCACTTATTTTTTCTGTAATTATTTTGTCATTTTAAAGCCACAGTATGTAACTTTTCAGCAAATAACACATTCAAATAAAAGCTTTTACATTTTGGTTGTGTTTATTGCACTTGAAAACGTGCTTTGTTACTGTGAGCGGGCTCGCATCTACACATTTTTGTTTTTGTTTTTTTTATTTCTAAGGAAAAAAAAGAGAAAATCTGAGAAAAAAAAATCAGAAATTCTGACTGTAATCAAAGTTGAGTTTTTTCTCAGAATTTCTGAGATTAAAGTCTTCTGACTTTAATCTCAGAAATTCTGAGAAAAAACATTCTGACTTTAGAGATTCTGAGATTTTTTATTTTTTTTTATTCTGAGAAAAAAAAAAAAAAATCTGTTCACGTGGCCCTAATCCTCTTCTGTACATTTTACTGTAAAATTGACAAATTGTAAAATTTGGCCAACTTCAGTGTATAAAAAACTCAGAGTTTTTTACACACAGTTGTTTTTTTTTTTTTCCTCAGAATTAAAAAAAATAAATAAATAAATAAAATAAATCTGTTCAGATAGCCCTAATCCTCTTCCAGAACATTGACTTACACTCAATACAAAAGACAAAAAAAAAATTAAAAGAAATCTGACGTTATTTTTGCTGCTTGTAATTATTTTGTCATTTTAAAGCCACAGTATGCACCTTTTCAGCAAATAACACATTAAATTAAGAGCTTTTACATTGTGGTTGTTACTGAGAGCGGGCTTGCATCTCCACAAACCTGACCTCTTCCTGCTTGTTTCCATGGAAATGTGGTCGCTTTGGCTATAATCATCCACAGAATGGTATAAAACTCATCTGTGTCCATGGAGAATGTTCCGAAGTGTGGTTTTAACTTTCTGTTTCCAAGGAATCATATGTAGAAAGTTGCATACTACCACTTTAAATGTGCTTTTTCATCTTGATTTTTGGCTGTATGTGTTTATTTGGAATTTTATGTGGAATTTCCTTATTGTGCGTCAAATAAAGGTTCTTATATTTTAGTTTTTCATATATTCTTGTTCCTGAAAAGATTCCGTAAACACATGTGGACTAACGCAGCAGAGATGTGGTGTCTGTTCCCGCTGTAACCGTGGCAACCGGGACAAACAGAACATGCCAGTCTCATGCCTCCGGACGGGCGCCGTGGAAACCAGAAAACATCCGTGCGCGCTCCCGGGAGACAGGAGGTCTTACGTAACGCGTGGAGGTTCTGAGGTGCAGATCAGACCGTCCGGAGATGTGGATCTGGACAAGACGGTGTTTTCGCTCAGACATGAGGTCATCCCGCAGAACTCTGAGGAATCTTCTGACTGCATTTCCGCTGGGTCAGGAGCCGGGGAGCGTGTGGGGTCAGTCTGGAGGGGGCTGCACCACGCTGGCCTCGGGAACCTGCTGTATCTACCGTGGTTTGGTCCAGGTTGAGAACGGGTTGGGTTAGAGCAGCGTTTTTCAACCTTCAGGTCGCGACTCCACGTGGGGTCGCCTAGAATTCAAACGGGGTCGCCTGAAATGTAGCAGTGCAGTCACAATAACTAGTGACGGGCAAATGAGACGGAGCTCCGGAGCGTGTCTCGTTCTTTCTGAAACTGTCTCGCAGCAGCCGCTCACGTGACCGAAGCGTCGAAGTGTCGGTCCCTCCCCACCGCTGCTTCGCTCTGCGTGTCGCTTCAGCGTATCGAAGCGTTTCATTGGCTCAGCGAATGTTCCGCTTTGCAATTGGTTCAGAGTGCTTCAGAGTGTTCAACGTGCTTTCTCGGTTTGACAAGCGCTAAACTGCTACAGTATAAAAGATGCACCGATATTTCTTAAAAATGTTGGGTAGTGATGAGGATTGTGCGACGTTAGTGGTGATTTTGGCGACTTGTGGCGACTTTTGGCATTCGTTTCATTTTCGATGGCATCTACAAGAGGAAAAAAGCGATCCATTCCCATCCAAGTCATGGGTTGTGTTGGTTTGCAATGGTTAAATTTGTCCACTAGAGGTCAGTGTTTCTTCGAGGCCTCAGACACGTCGAACCATTTGACACAGTATTGTGACTGAGGCTGAGACTGAAACACGTCTATGGGGAGGCCAAAAAAGGTTGGGAACCACTGGGTTAGATTGTTATGGAGTTGACGTCACCCATAGCGTTCGGCTCCAGTCCGATAAACCTCACTGGGGTAAAAAAACGACTAACCGAGTGAACACGAGATCATTGACCAGAGCAGACTGGAACATACAGAGACGCAGGACTGGTTCAACCCTGGTTTAGTTCTGGTTTAGTTCTGGTTTAGTTCTGGTTCAGTCCTGGTTTAGTCCTGGTTCAGTCCTGGTTTAGTCCTGGTTCAATCCTGGTTTAGTTCTGGTTTAGTCCTGGTTTAGTTCTGGTTTAGTCCTAGTTTAGTCTTGGTTCAGTCATAGTTTAGTTCTGGTTCAGTCCTGGTTTAGTCCTGGTTCAGTCCTGGTTTAGTTCTGGTTTAGTCCTGGTTTAGTCCTGGTTTAGTCCTGGTTCAATCCTGGTTTAGTTCTGGTTTAGTCCTGGTTTAGTTCTGGTTTAGTCCTAGTTTAGTCTTGGTTCAGTCCTAGTTTAGTTCTGGTTCAGTCCTGGTTTAGTCCTGGTTCAGTCCTGGTTTAGTTCTGGTTTAGTCCTGGTTTAGTCCTGGTTTAATTCTGGTTCAGTCCTGGTTTAGTCCTGGTTCAGTCCTGGTTCAATCCTGGTTTAGTTCTGGTTTAGTCCTGGTTTAGTCCTGATTCAGTCCTGGTTTAGTTCTGGTTTAGTCCTGGTTTAGTTCTGGTTCAGTCCTAGTTTAGTTCTGATTCAGTCCTGGTTTAGTCCTGGTTCAGTCCTGGTTTAGTCCTGGTTTAGTCCTGGTTCGGTCCTGGTTTAGTTCTGGTTTAGTCCTGGTTTAGTTCTGGTTCAGTCCTAGTTTAGTTCTGGTTCAGTCCTGGTTTAGTTCTGGTTCAATCCTAGTTTAGTTCTGATTCAGTCCTGGTTTAGTTCTGGTTTAGTCCTGGTTTAGTCCTGATTCAGTCCTGGTTTAGTTCTGGTTTAGTCCTGGTTTAGTTCTGGTTCAGTCCTAGTTTAGTTCTGGTTTAGTCCTGGTTTAGTCCTGATTCAGTCCTGGTTTAGTTCTGGTTTAGTCCTGGTTTAGTTCTGGTTCAGTCCTAGTTTAGTCCTGGTTTAGTCCTGGTTCAGTCCTGGTTTAGTGCTGGTTTAGTCCTGGTTTAGTCCTGGTTTAGTCCATGCTCTCACAGGTAGATGTTCTTCTTAAACTCGGAGAATGGTCTGTTGTGGTGAATTGCTCATGTCCATGTGCACTTCTGTCTCTTCTGTGTGTGAGGTGGAAATTACGAGTGTGTTGTCCAGCAGCTTCTCTCGGGAGGTAAAACCAAACAATAAACGGTATTTTTTAAAACGACAATAAGTGTAAATGGCGACGTTATTAAAATTATGACTGCCACTTTGAACAGAAAGCAGTATGCACCATTCACGACACTTTCGCCGCTCTCCGCCACGTTGAAAGGTCGGCGTTTATCTCGTCTCAGCAGCTCGTGTGTCATAAAAATCTTTCCAGTGGGGATTACGACGCAAGTGGGTGTTCTTGTGCAATATTGATGTCTGTGGGTTAATTAATTGATATAGGGGCAAATTTGGAGCAGAATTCCAGATTTGGAATTCCGAGTGTGAATATCATGGCAATCATATCATACCGAAATAAGGCTCAGATTGTAAAAAAATGTTAATTCTCCTTTAAATTCGCTACTATAACTGCCGGCCTCTGTGAGCTTCATTTGACTGGAGCCGAGCGTTGTGGGTGACGTCACACTCCCTCAGTCCGCTTCTTCAGTCTGTGGGTTAATTAATTAAGATTAAGATTAAGATTAAGTCTTTATTTGGTCTCACACACAGTGACACACGGGAGAAATTGTGTGTGTGTGTATATATATATATATATATATATATATATATATATATATATATATATATATATATATATATATATATATATATATATATATATATACACACATATACATATACATATATACATATATATATATATATATATATATATATATATATATATATATATATATATATATATATATATATATATAATATATATAATACATACCAGATTAATTGTGTTATGTTCTAGTATTAAAATATTTTGAGTTCAATCTGTCATTTCTATTTATGAAATGATCTGTTTTGTCCTGAAATAATAATAATAATAATAATAATAATAATAATAATGATGATGATGATTATGATGATTATTATTATTATTATTATTATTATTATTATTATTATTATTATTATTATTATTATTATTATTATTATTATTATTATTATTATTATTATTATTATTATTATTATCATAAAGGCAATTTAAACATCTGTCAAAAATAATTAAATATTTTTAAAAGAGTATGTATTTGTTTCCCAGTCTGTTATGGTGCATTCTCTCAGTCCTCCAGTAGGGGCGCTGTGGGTTTGCAAAAGGAGCAGATCTGACACAGAGTACAGCTGAACACACACACATGAACACACGCACATGAATGCGCACACACACACACACACACACACACAAACACACACACGAACGCACACACGAACACACACACACATACACATGCATATACACACACACACACACAACACACACACACATGAACGCACGCACACACACACAAACACACACACATACATACACACACACACACACACACACACACACACAAACACACACACACACACACACACACACACACAAACACACACATGGTGAGTTCCCATGCTTCTTTTGAACATCACATTGACTTCTCTTCACTTCCTGGACACTGACCCTAACCTTAAAGGAAAAGTAACGTTTTTTACAATCTGAGCCTTATTTCGGTAATAAAACAAGTTGTTTTACTCACCCATAGCACTTAGCGTTAGGCTAACGCCGTTAGCCTAGCGCGACTTCTAGCCATAGCTCGGGGCATATAACATATTCCCCAATCATGTAATATGCCCCGTGCGGGCTCCAAATAACACAAACTTTAGCACTTTTCAAATCACATCAAAGCTCGATGTCTTAATCTACGATTTCGTTTAGTCAAAAGTGGCCTGTAATCCGAGATTTAGCCATAGTTTCGAGTAGATGAGGAGGCCAGTGCGCATGTGTGGAGTGTGCTCTCAGCTCCCGGGACCCAAACATGAAACGCAAAGCTGTAAACTATGGCTAAATCTCGGATTACAGGCCACTTTTGACTCAAACGAAATCGTAGACCAAGACATCGAGCTTCTATGATTTGAAAAGTGCTAAAGTTTGTGTTATTTGGAGCCTGCACGGGGCATATTGTGCTACAATTTTGTATGAAAAGCGCCTTATAAATGTTTGATTGATTGATTGATATTACATACTCAGGGAATATATTATATGCCCCGAGCTATGGCTAGAAGTTGCGCTAGGCTAACGGCGTTAGCCTAACGCTAATCTAAAACATCTCCGGAAATGCTCCATATGACACCAAAGTGCTATGGGTGAGTAAAACAACTTGTTTTATTACCGAAATAAAGCTCAAATTGTAAAAAACGTTACTTTTCCTTTAACCAGAGCCACTGCCCAATCTGACCCTAAACCCAAACCTTAAACTGTTTAAAGGGCCTGGATCAGAATGTGTCTGCCCCAGTACAGATGATTATAAACGGCTCTTGAGTCAGCTCTGTTGTGTTTGTGTCTAATTATAACACATTTGACTATCATCATTATCATTAGGAAGTGCTTAGCATGCTAGTTGTTACTATTGCGTTCATGGCGAGAAGAAAAAACTCATCACAGTGAATAATTTGGAGGTTTGAATGTACAAGGCAGTTTATTATTTTAATATTCCAACCTTTTCTTTCAGTTAGAAGTACAGCTCTACTGGTCAGAACTCGGACGGGAGACCGCTGGGAATTCCAGGTGCCACAGTCGCAAAAACTGTCATTGTGTCCTTAGGCAAGACACTTCACCGAGTGAGAAAGTGGAGTGTGTGAGTGTCGGTGGTCAGATCTGCAGCTTCGCTTTCGTCAGAGTGGAGTGGATGAACAGTTAACTGTGAAGCGCTTTGGGGGTCCTGAAAGGCACTACAGTATATCAATTCAATTAGACAAAGACAAACAAACTTAGACAAACTTTATTGATCCATAAGGGAAATGATTTGGGTACAGTCGCTCACACATCATAATATAATGTGTATAACAGAGGATAACAAAAAATAGGTGGAATAGCATAAAAAAGACCAAGAGACCGGTGACAAATGACATAGTTATAAAAATAATAATAATAATACTTGCTTAATAATAATTAATTAATTAATCCATGCATCACCCACACTCCTGCACATCAATTTTCCATAAATATACACAAAATAATACACTACAACTTCCCAAACCTGTGTGATGCATGCAGATTGTGTTGTGACCGCGCTCTGAAGGAGGAGCGACTTAACACAGAGAGCAAAAGAAGAGAGGAGCGTCAAAAAAACAAAACTGAAACTCATTAACGTTAATGGGAAAAGGAGAAATTCAATTTGTCAACTGGACAAAAGTTTATTTGGTCGAATCCGTTTCTCAGCTCATCCAAGCTGCTTCTTCAGTTCTGGTGCGAAACGTATTTGACCAAATAAACTTTTGCTCAGTCGACAAATTGCATTTCTCCTTTTGCCGTGGACCTGGACGACTGAGGGATTCTACACTTATTAACATTAAAGGGACTGTGCGTTTTTTGTTTTTTATGTTATTCTGTATGGGTTTCCTTCTAACAGTGTCGTGCATTAACACTGGTTTACCTCTGACAGTCTCGTCTCTGCTCCGGTTCTGGAGTAGGTCCGATAAGTTCACGGGGACATTTAATAGAGTTTGTTTTTCTTCTCAAAACAACATCTGTCCAAAAAGTGATACATATTTCCGTCACAAACAGTTGGTGTTATTTTTTCTCGGAGTTGTATCACTGCGTGCGTAGCCTAGGCTAGCCTGTTCACTTGTAAACATCCGCTTACGGCAGATGTCGCCGTATCGCATCCGCCGTAAACATCCGCTAACAAGTGAACAGGCTAATAGAGCTAACGTGGGCGCAGTGATACGAATCTAGAGAAAATATGCGAATGCAAATTAGGCTGCTGGATTTTTTTGGACAACTGTTTGTGATAGAAATATATATCACTTTTTGGACAAATGTTGTTTTGCGAAGGGTGCAAGAAGGAGCGCTACCGCAGATCCTTCATCCCCACCGCCATCCGACTGTTAAACTCCACTGTATAGTCCAGATTTGCAATATTTTCTATACTTATTTACATATTTTATTACTATTACTATTTGTCTTCATGCACTTTCTGTTCAAACTTTCTCTTGCACTAAACTGCCTGGAGCTAATGGGACAAGTGAATTTCTCCTGTGTGAGATCAATAAAGTCTAATCTTATCTTATCTTAGAGTAGAGCATTTTCCAAAACAATAAAAGTGAACATGGTCGTCAAAAACAAAGCTGAAACTTATTAACATTAAGTTATTTTTGGCGAATACAGCATTTTCTAAACAATAAACGGGAACATGGTGATCTAAATATGTGGTGTGTTACAGTTAATACCCCAGAGAAGTGTAATATTCCCTCTTAAAACTCATGCTTGGTCTAAAAATAGACGATTTCTGAGTGAATACAGATCCTCGTCCCCACAGCGAGCTCCACACACTCCTCTTCATCACTCCCTCAGCGCCTGTATGAACTGCACTATTGGTTCCACATGCTCCCAGACGTACGCTCCACGGACATGACGGCTTCCACACAGACCCGGCACATACGTGAGGGTCTAACGCCGAAAACATGTTGGAGAGCGCGGTAAATCATGGGACAGAACAATGCCGTGGTCCTCGGAGCTGTTATGTCTCCTGTGAGCCCGTGTGGAGAATGTTTTCGTTGGCCGTGAGATAGCGACGGCCCCGGAGCGTTCACACACACACCGCAGGAGCAGAGCCGCATTCCAGATCCGCTCCCGTGTTTGTGCACGTCTGGGTCCGGAGGTCGTGACCCCTCGCACAGGCGGCCCGGACAGGTCGGACCACAGAGGCCAGGAAGAGAGAGAGGTGTTCTGGGAGTGAAAGTGCACATAACAGGTTTGAATGTTTTTCTAATTCAATAATACAAAAATACAGGAAGTAACGTAAGTTCTAAAACAGAATTCTTCTGTCATCAGTGTGGAGCAGACGAGGTTTGGTCAGTAGGAACAGTTATGGAACTACCTGCTATATCTGATGTTCACACCAGGAATCCTCGGAACATTCCGTCTTTACAGTCTTTACACTCTGAGATGATTTTGACAGTACAGTGGTCCCTCGTTTATCGCGGGGTTTAGCTTCCAGAAATAACCTGTAATAAGTGAAATCCGTGAAGTAGGACAACTTTATATTTTACAATTATTCTCCATGTTTTGAGGCTGTAAACGCCTCACCACACACATTCTACACTTTTCTCAGACTGGAATTAACATTTTCTCACATTTCTCTCTTGTTTAAACACTCAAACTTTCGTAGATTTTCAACAAAATGTATTAATAGTGAAGCGTGTGAGGGGGGGGGGTCACGTGCACCCACTCGTGGTCACGAAACAAGCCAAAGAGCCGCATGCGGTGGTTTAATCCTGGTTTAGACCTGGTCTAGTCCTGGTTTAGTCCAGGTTTAGACCTGGTCTAGTCCTGGTTTAGTCCAGGTTTAGACCTGGTCTAGTCCTGGGACCGGAGAAGTGTGCGTGCGGACACGTGCACCCACTGATCGTGGTCAAGTCCGTGAGCAGGATGACCGGCGCGAGGCCGTGTGTCCCACCTGGGGCTGCGAGCACGAAACCGAGGCCGGCAGCGCCCGAACCGTGCCTCCCCCTCGGAACCGCGTCCAACAACGCAGTCGAAGCGAACACGCACAAGAGCCGCACGAAACAAGGCAAAGAGCCGCATGCGGTGGTTTAATCCTGGTTTAGACCTGGTCTAGTCCTGGTCTAGTTCCAGTCTAGTCCCGGTCTAGTCCCGGTCTGGTCCCGGTCTGGTCCCGGTCTGGTCCCGGTCTGGTCCTCATGTCTTAGTCCTGGTCTGGACTTCCTACAGATCCAGTGACTCATGTCTGGGCTCCTCGTGCATCCAGCGGGACTCCCGGGTCCCCCCCGGGTCCCCCCCGGGTACCCCCCAGGTCCCCCCCGGGGCCCCCCCGGAGCCCCCCCGGAGCCCCCCTCTATAACATCTATATAAATGTGTCAGACTGAACACATTCTGTACTGTACAGGAGACATGGAGGAGAAGACAATCAGGACGCACAACACAATGTTCATACACTATTAAAAAAAAAAAAAAATTCAAATTAAAAAAAAAAAAAAAATCCACGAAACAGTGAGGCCGCGAATAGTGAACCGCGATAGAGCGAGGGACCAGTGTAATACAAAAATACAGGAAGTAACGGTAAGTTCTAAAACAGAATTCTTCTGTCATCAGTGTGGAGCAGACGAGGTTTGGTCTTTGGAACGTTCTGGTCAGTAGGAACAGTTATGGAACTACCTCGATGTGTCATATCTGATGTTCACACCAGGAATCCTCTGAACATTCCGTCTTTACAGTCTTTACACTCTGAGATGATTTTGACGGTATTTTTAAGTTCAAATTCACAAGAACTTCAACCGTTTGAACCTCCCATGTGTTTGAACTGGAACCACCACGTGACCGCTCCATCACTGTCCAATCACAGGGCAGCGCTGGGGTTTGGGCGGAAGTCCCATTCCTCTGTCTTACCCCTTCGTCTTACCCCTACCCCTTGGTTTTGCGCGTTCATGTGAGGCCAAGGGGTGTCCCGATTCTAATTTTGATCAAGAGCTCGGGCCACGACCTCGGGCTACATACCCCTTGGAACGAAGTAAGCTCTTGACCAGACTTGAAACGAAGGGGTACAACTACAAGCTCAGGCAGGTTTTGGGATCAGGACAACGAGGATTAAACTATAACTGAACCAGGATTTAACTGGAGAAACTTTGACTAAACCAGGAATAAACCCAAACTAAACGAGAACATAACAAGGACAAAACCAGGACTAAACCAGAACTAAACCAGGACTAAACATAATGAGGACTAAACCAGGACTAAACATAATGAGGACTAAACCAGGACTAAACCAGGACTAAACCAGGATTAAACCAGAACATAATGAGGACAAAACCAGGACAAAACCAGGACAAAACCAGGACAAAACCAGGACTAAACTAGAGCATAATGAGGACTAAACCAGGACGAAACCTAAACTAAACCAGAACTAGACCAGGACTACACATAATGAGGACAAAACCAGGACTAAACCAGAACTAAACCAGGACTAAACATAATGAGGACTAAACCAGGACTAAACCAGAACTAAACCAGAACTAAACCAGAACATAATGAGGACTAAACCAGGACTAAACCAGGACAAAACCTTAACTAAACCAGAACTAAACCAGAACATAATGAGGACTAAACCAGGACTAAACCAGGACTAAACCAGGACAAAACCAGGGCTAAACCAAGACTAAACCAGGAATAAACCAGAACTAAACCAGAACATAATGAGGTCAAAACCAGGACAAAACCAGGACTAAACCAGGACTAAACCAGGATTAAACCAGAACATAATGAGGTCAAAACCAGGACAAAACCAGGACTAAACCAGGACTAAACCAGGACTAAATCAGAACATAATGAGGTCAAAACCAGGACAAAACCAGGACAAAACCAGGACAAAACCAGGACTAAACCAGGACTAAACCAGGACTAAACCAGGACTAAACCAGGACTAAACCAGGTTTAAACCAGAACATAATGAGGTCAAAACCAGGACAAAACCAGGACTAAACCAGCACAAAACCAGGACAAAACCAGGACTAAACCAGGACTAAACCAGGACTAAAACAGGACTTTTAGGATCAGGATGGCAGCGTCACATGGACCAGCCGAGGAGTCTCATAAATGTATTTTCAGCAGTTGTAATTATCGATTAACAGTTTAGCAGGTTTACAATTATGACGCTCATGTTCTACGTTACTTTTAGTGAACTGTTGTCGCGGCGTCTGTTTAGTCGACGTTATCGTTTTCATCGAACTTTCATGCATAAACGAGCTAGTTTTTTTGTGGAGCTGAGGTACCCGATAATCCTTGACATTTGTTTACGTTTGTTTGCGTCAGTCGTTGTCGCCTCTGTAGACGTAGCAGCTCAGGTAGAGGCGAGGGACGATGACACAAACGGGAATCGAGTGGCGTCCCATTTCTTAGGGGAACATTCGTACCCCGAGCCCTCTCAGCTCGGTATCGAGGGGCAAGACAAAGACGTAGATAAAGGGGAAGGGGTAAGACGGAGGAATGGGACGCAGCCTTAAAATAGCCTTTACCCTTTGCTTTGATCACACTGTTGGCATTCCACTAATGAACCCCGAGGCACGGCTGTGAAGTGAAAACCATTTCAGGGACTTCATCATGAACTTCACTGAGAAAAGGCCAAGTGTGTCCAGGTTCAACCAATCAGCTCTAAGCATCTGAACGTTCCACCTTTTTCTGATCGCTCGGTGAGTCTTCCCAGATGGATCCTGTGAAGATCACACGTCCATCTGGCTCTGCCCGTCAGGATCAGCTGAGCCTGAAGAGGCTGGGGAGACATTTGTGTTTAGAGTCTACTGACTTTATTTCACTCCAACGTGGACTACATGTTTTATTTTGGGGTTTTAAGCTGTGGGAGATAAAGATCTGCCTGATAAAAACTGTCCAAATGAGTTGTATTTACAAAATTGTGATTATATCTGTTAAAGGAAAAGTAACGTTATTTTACAATCTGAGCCTTCTTTCGGTAATAAAACAAGTCGTTTGACTCACCCATATCACGTTCGTGTCATTTGGATCTGTTTGGTGAAAGTTATGTTGTAGCGTATCCGTTAGCATGAGTATTCGGGGCATTACTTTGCGGTCTCCAAATAACACAAACTTTAGCACTTTTCAAATCATAGAAGCCCAATGTCTTAATGTAAGATTTCGTTTGAAGCAAAAGTGGCCTGTAATCCGAGATTTATCCATAGTTTTCAGCTTTGCGTTTCATGTTTGGGTCCCGGGAGCAGAGAGCACAGTCCGCACATGCGCACTGGCGTCCTCATCTACTCGAAACTATGGCTAAATCTCGGATTACAGGCCACTTTTGCTTCAAACGAAATCTTACATTAAGACATCGGGCTTCTATGATTTGAAAAGTGCTAAAGATGGTGTTATTTGGAGACCGCAAAGTAATGCCCCGAATACTCATGTTAACGGATACGCTACAACATAACTTTCACCAAACAGCTCCAAATGACACCAACGTGCTATGGGTGAGTCAAATGACTTGTTTTATTACCGAAAGAAGGCTCAGATTGTAAAATAACGTTACTTTTCCTTTAAAAACTATGATGAGCGTTTAGTCCTCAAACGTTGTGATTGGACAAAGCGTGAAAGTGACGAGATAATCAAGATTTATGTGATTTATCGTTTTGACGGAAATATCACAATCTGGTACAACATCTAGTACTTTTATTAGAGATTTTAGCAAAAATATTACAGTTGAATATAAAATTTCTGGAAGGGTAGAATCATTCTTATCATGATCGGTCCTAACGTGCAATATTGTTTATCAATATTCTCCTTGTTACTGTTTTATTATTATTACTTATTCTATTATTACTTATTTTATTATTATTATTACTTATCTTTATTTCATTCTTGCTGCATGCATGTTTCTTTCTTGTTCAAACTGTCCCTACCTGGAGCTACTGTGACAAGTAAATTTCTCCTGCGTGAGATCAATAAAGTCTTATCTTATCTTATCTTATCATAACATGCAAATACGAGACCCTGTGACCCCCTGCGGACATGTCGCCTCTCCCCAGTGAAGGTTCTCCGTTTTGGGGACAGTGCCTCGGACAGGGCCCCTCCCTCTGGAGGCTCACGTCGAGTGGATGACCTTTTCTCACGGCTAATCCACACCAAAAAGCCCTAATTACTGCTGCCGCTCCTGCTGCCTCTCCGCTCCGATAATCAATACATCCGATTGGCTGGATCAGCCCGTCACCCGCCACACGTGCGACTGCTGGCCTCTGCATGTCAATTTCCATAAACAAGACTCAAGCGCTGATATCCACGCGGAAACACAAAACGTTAGAATTTACACATCGTACAAACGTGTTCAGAGTGTGTACATGTGAAACGGTGAATGTTCCGTGAAGTGGCACGCCCCCGCCCCGGTGCCAGGCCTGCGTTGCCAGGTTGGGCGGGTGACACGGGTTGACCTTATTGAGTGGGGCTTGTGTAAAGAGTCCCTGATTAGAATATGTTGTGTTTAACCTTTAGTGGAGTGACGCGCCGCTCCCGGGATCTGGAATGAGCCATTGGTTTATGCAAAGGGGAAATTGTACTGTCGTTATTTCATTAGGCCTGGCATTTCAACACCCGCCGCTGCATGCATTACCAAAACTGTCACTTTCTGCTCTGATGTTTCATTTGTACAACGTATGGAGGAGTATGGAGGAGTATGGAGGTGTATGGAGGTGTATGGAGGAGTATGGAGGAGTATGAGGGAGTATGGAGGAGTATGAAGGTGTACGGAGGTGTACGGAGGAGTGTGGTGGAGTATGAAAGAGTACGAAGGAGTGTGGAGGAGTATGAAGGACTGTGGAAGAGTATGGGGAACTGTGGAGGAGTATGGAGGAGTATGGAGGAGTATGAAGGTGTACGGAGGTGTACGGAGGAGTGTGGTGGAGTATGAAAGAGTACGAAGGAGTGTGGAGGAGTATGAAGGACTGTGGAAGAGTATGGGGAACTGTGGAGGAGCATGGAGGTGTATGGAGGAGTATGGAGGAGTATGGAAGATTATGGAGGAGTATGAAGGAGTATGGAGGAGTATGGAGAACTGTGGAGGAGTATGGAGGAGTATGGAGGAGTATGGAGGAGTATGGAGGAGTATGAAGGTGTATGGAGGAGTATGAAGGTGTATGGAGGAGTATGGAGGTGTGTGGAGGGGTATGGAGGAGTATGGAGGAGTATGAAGGTTTATGGAGGAGTATGAAGGAGTATGGAAGAGTATGGAGGAGCATGGAGGTGTGTGGAGGGGTATGAGGGAGTATGAAGGTGTATGGAGGAGTATGGAGGTGCGTGGAGGGGTATGGAGAAGTATGAAGGAGTATGGAGGAGTATGAAGGTTTATGGAGGAGTATGGAGAAGTATGAAGGAGTATGGAGAAGTATGAAGGAGTATGGAGGAGTATGGAGGAGTATGGAGGAGTAAGGAGGAGTATGGAGAAGTATGAAGGACTATGGAGGACTATGATGGTTTATTGAAGAGTATTAAGGATTATGCAATAGTATGGAGGAGTATGGAGAAGTATGAAGGAGTATGGAGGAGTATGATGGAGTATGGAGGAGTATGGAGGAGTATGGAGAAGTATGGAGGAGTATGGAGAAGTATGAAGGAGTATGGAAGGGTACAGAGGAGTATGGAGGAGCATGGAGGTGTATGGAGGAGTATGGAGGTGTGTGGAGGAGCATGGAGGTGTGTGGAGGAGTATGGAGAAGTATGAAGGAGTATGGAGAAGTATGAAGGAGTATGGAGGAGTATGGAGGAGTATGGAAGAGTATGGAGGAGCATGGAGGTGTATGGACGGGTATGAAGCTGATAGAGCAGAATATTTGTCATGTATTTTCTCTTGTAGTGAATTTCTCCTGTGTGAGATCAATAAAGTCTTATCTTATCCTGTATTGTTGGATTTTTGAGGGCATCAGATGGGAATTGACTTCAGAAAAGTTACAAAACAAAACCGTCCAGTCAGAGGTGCTGAGCTCTCGGTGGTTTGTCTTTATCACTGGTGGAGCAGACTATCCACTGGGTTCAGAATGACGAGAACTCAGGACGGAACATTACCGTAGCGATGAATAATTTAGAGCAAAATCTCTTTAAATGGGGAAAAAAAATCCTCATAATGTTGCAAATATCAGGGAGCTGAACCCCGTAGTGCAGCTGGATTCTTGAGTTCGTCACGTAGATCCTATTTATTCACTACCATGAGTTTAGAAGCACAGGTCAGAGTTTGGAATGTTAGCAACAAATGGCACACTCTCCCTGAGCCCCACAATAAGAATCATGTTGGTAATGTGTTTATGGCAAGAATAACACTGGTAATGTACGATAAGGTAATGCCATACTGTGGCCTGGGGTGACAGAGCTTTCTCCTTTGCTGCCCCCACCCTCTGGAACTCACTCCCACGACCTCTCCGTGACTGCTCTGACCTCCACACCTTCAAAAAACTGCTCAAGACTCACCTTTTTAAAACTGCTTTTTATGTTTCTTAAAGCCCCAGTGTGTAGGATTCGTGGCGCATAGGTGGATGGTGCTATTGCACTTCCTGTTTTAGCTACGGCAGATCTCGAGGGTCACCCGGGCACCGTAACGCAGATAAATAAAACGTGGTCCCGTTCACTGATTTTTTTTTTCTTTCCGCATGAAAACACACATTTCTGATCATGTACCATGACACTCTACACATCAAATGAAACCTTACAGTCTCCTCTTTTTGACTATGCAATTCATTTCCCTGCACAACAATCACTCCCCGAGCACATGGGGCTTTTATACGGAAAAGCACAAAACGAGGTTAGCTTACCTTAGAATGCTTTGCACAGGTCAAACTCTGTATTTCACCATAAACTTGCTCTCAATTTGTCCGTAAGGATCCAGCGAATAAAATCCAGTAAAACAATTTAGTCCAAAACACGTGTTAGATCCATTACGACGTCTGATCCGGCAGCATGCTTGTGTTGTTTACCCAAAACCACGAGCCTTGCCGAAGGCGAAGGCGGAGCCCAAATGTCCTTCTGCGGCTCTCGTATTCAAAATGGCTGCCTCTGCATGGGGAAGATCCCCCTTTTATGTGACTATATCTAAGTCCAAAAGAATACTTTGATTTCATGATGGAAGTGAAAAGGCTTGGAAAACAATGTATTTTTGAATGGGTATCTTCAATTTAAGTAATTAACGGGTAAAAATCTTACACACTGTCCCTTTAATGTTTAATGTTTAATGTTTGTCTGATTGTTTATTGTTTTATTACTGATTTTACCTTCTGTACAGCGTCTTTCAATGTCTTGAAAAGCACTTTATAAATAAAATGTATTATTATTATTATTATTATTATTAATAATAAATATTTCAGCAATAATAGCAGTGAGCGAGCCATTGCACAGACTAATACTATTAATACTAATATGGTACATTTCCAACTACCTGAGAACACAGCAGGAACCCACACACACAGAACCAAACGCCCTAAAAACTCACCTGTCCAAAACCACCTTTAAATAACTGTATCTCCTGTTTATCTGTTTCATTTGTGTTTGTGTTTGGTTTAGAGTGTCATGAAGAGCGCTCCACAAGTATTGGCAAAAGGAGAAATTAAATTTGTCAACTGGACAAAAGTTTATTTGGTCGATTCCGTTTCTTCTGCTTCTTCAGTTCTGGTCAGACGCTGGTGGACACTGCCTATATCTGCCTGAAGGGGGCGCTCACTACAATGAAATGACTCTGAGACGACCACACCTACTCGTTTACAGTTTGTGTTAGTTAGGTGGGCCTGTTAGATCTGCAGTGGGAGTGGAGTGTGGGTCTTGTTTTCATACCTCTGGACCTGACCTGCTGCACTATTGTTTTCTTTGTTTTGATTTAGGTTTGAGGATAGAGTTATAGATGGAGACAAATGATGTCTGAGACCTCCATTTATGCTCAAGGAAGGATTCTCTTTCCTGACAAAAATAGCCTCTTTAACTCCCCTCTCAAACCAGTTCTTTTCTCACTCAAAGAATCACACTCAGACCTGCAGACGGACATGTGGAAGTCCTTACATCACACTGTCTATGAATATGAAAACGTGCAGTGTGGAGCTCCCAGGTGCAGATCAGAGGGGCTGCGGGGAGAGCGAACCCACCCAGAGGCATTCGTCTGTGGGACAGAGTCGGCGTGGGCCCGGGGACAGGACTGACAGCAGACAGGAACAGCCGTCATCGCAGAGAAAAGAGACTGTACATGTAAAGAGCGCCCTGTCAAACTCACTGTCACTGTGATGGCATCAGACAGGCTCCAGGAGAGGACCTGTCAGCGGCTGCACCTGCCCCAGTGAGTGAAGCTGTCCTGGGGCGTGGAGCTCTCCTCGGGCCCTGCACATGGAGCTCCAGCAACTCAACACAAAGACATGAGACAGTGTGGAGTGAGGAGGACAGGTGGAGTTTAGCACTGAACAAACCTCTTAGAAATGTTTTAAAGGAGACTCATTAGCTCAGTCAAACCAGTATTTAGAGTGACTGAGTTATTGTCCTGTATTTGAAACACCACTGCTCAGTATTTTCACCAAACCTCAGTACACACCTACTGCACTGTTCTTTGTGTTCCTTTTCCCCCTGAAAACTGTGATCCTCATACAGGTTTCAGAGGCATTTATTATCACTTAGACACACATTTAACCTTTTCTTGCACAGAAAAAAGTGTTTTGTACCAGAGATGCCAAATTCCAATCAGCCCATACTTTTTTTTTTTTTTTTCCAAATAAAGTTCCTAAGTTGGAGTTTTAGGGGTGTCACATATGTTGCCACCATGCAGCTAATGCATGGTGTCAAAATGTAAAAAATGTAAAAAATGTTAAAAAAAAAAGTAAAAAAAAAAAAAAAAAAAAAGCTAAATATTTATTGTTCCCTGAAGTAACACTGACATTCTGTGAACTTCACCAACAATTTTGTCAACTTTCAGCAGTGTTTGGTTGTTTAGCCAATTCAAACAGATAGAGATTATTATATTATATATAATATTTAGTGCATATATAATACATATAATATAATATATAATAATATATTGCAATAAAATTTACCCCTAAACTTTCGTACTATATCTGCTTCATCACTGTATTTGTGGTGTGAAAGATTATTACTATATCATTACTTTAATATAGTACACAAAAACGTACATGCATACTGGCCACATATGTGTCAAAGGTCAGCTATATGCATATGCATAGTGGCCACATATGTGGTCAGTCAATAAAATACCTCCTGGTTTGTTTATTTTTCTTTGAAAATCACCAAATACTACTTCTACATGTTCGAAAACAAATATTTTACTAAACTGATACAGGGGGTACGTTGATCCGTTCTTAAGACGTGTCGTAACCCGAATTTCGTCGTAAGTCGGATTTTGACTTTGATCTTCCAACCAAAACACCAATAACCTTTCCATCTCAATAATTAGACCACTACGCTGCTTGGTTATCACTGCCGCTTTCATAGGAGCAGATCAGAGCCCACATCAGGTACTTCCGCCCACATTGGGCACGCACACGATGCCGTCTTCTTCTCCCTACAACCACAACAAAGCGTATCCTTCCGCCGTGCGCCGCGCGCCGTTCGCGTTTGTTTACGTCGCTTACCACGCTAAACCGCGTAAGACGGAATGACGCGTAATTATTATTATTTTTTTAATGGGGGCGCGTTCGTAACCACGAAACGTCGTAAGTCGAGACCGTCGTAACCCGAGGACCCCCTGTATAGATTGTCCCTTCATTTTCCTCTCCATGGAGGAATTATTGCACTTGACAAGTGGGAAAGTCAAACTCACCTGCTTCTACTGGGGGCTGCCATCTTGATTCTACAACTGGATATCACAGCGCCATCTAGCAGCAATAGAATGCAACTACAGGGCTGCACGTATGTGGCCAGCATGCTTTTAGGGGTGAAATGTAAATTTCCTTCCATATGACTCACTTAAACTTAGGCAACATATGTGGTCACAATGCAAGAAAGGGTTAAAAATCTGCTGCTCAGTTTATGAACCGCATTTGTTCATGTCCTGGGCCGTCTGCCTGGTCCAGCTCTTTGTTCTGACACTGATCAGGGATGAAGCAGAAAAGGGCAGGACCATTTTCTCATTTTATATCAGTGTTACAATTTAAATATGGAAAAAACAATCAGTGTTTGTCAAAGATTAAAACTCTGCAGCAGAAATAAGTTCATGTTTATGTTTCATGTCAGTCACTCTTTAAATTATAATGTGTCATGTGGTAAAAGGGATCAGAATCCTGCTCCTTCAAGTCACTGGGAAGGAGCCAAGCCCCAGATGCTACTTCCGGGTTTGTGAATGGAGAGAGAAAAGAGAGAGAGAGAAAAGCTTTTTATTAAATGCAGATGACATAACTTTGGCACTGGATCGTAGTGTGTAATAAACTGAACTGGGTTTGACTCAGATAACCCTCAAAACCCTCAAAACCCTCAAAATATGACGGAAGAATGGATGCTATGACAAGGATAAACAGATGACCTTAGTGTAGTTGTGTTCAGTGATTTTCTAGTAATTGTTCTTAAACTCACTGAACTTGTTTCCGTTCATTTAAATGTTTATAGAACACGTCTCATTCACATTCACAGTCTGTTAGCGTCTAAACGAAGCGTTGCTCTGCTTCACACTGGACGTGACTGAAGCTGACGCTCTGACACAGACACAGACTGAAGCAAACTCTGGCTGATTCCAAGTCCTGGCGAGACAGAAGTGTCATCATCACTCACCAGCTCTGTCGACCGAGCACAAAGGAAAACAGACGCTCGCTGTTAGCATTACCACTTCCTGTCCAATAATAACTACGGGTTTTTGTAGAGTCTCGCTAAAATTCATACATACTTAGAGGTGCTCTGTGTAACTTTTCAGGTGGGGGTCCATCACCTGCTTGTTTCTATGCCATTGTTCTGCCTGGAATGTTCCACAATATGACTTTAAACAGCTCTACTTTACATTTATTCAATCACAGATGGTTTTATAGCTCAAAAATACCTCGAAAAGCAGACATTCTGACTGTGAGCGGGGTCATCTCTCCACAGATCTGACCTGTTACTTGGTCTAGTTTGGTCTAGGTGTGGTCATCTCAGAGTCATTTTGTTGTAGTGAGCGCCCCCTTCAGGCAGATATAGGCAGTGTCCACCAGCGTCTGACCAGAACTGAAGAAGCAGCTTGGATGAGCTGAGAAACGGATTCGACCAAATAAAATTTTGCCCAGTTGACAACTTGAATTTCTCCTTTTGCTGTGGATTCCACCAGGATGACTGAGGGATTCTACACACACTGCATGAAGACAGAAAGGTTTAATGCCATACTGTGAAACATTCCAGACAAAGATAAGATAAGATAAGATAAGATAAGCCTTTATTGATCTCACACAGGAGAAATTTACTCGCCACAGTAGCTCCAGGACATTTGGACAAGAGGGAAAAAGTGCATGCAGGGAGGGGATAAAGTAAGTAATAATACAAATAGTAATACGTAATAATAATAATAATAATAATGGAAAATAGTAATAATGATAATAGTAACAACAAGCATCAACATGAAAAGGAGGAGCAATAGCAATAACATCTCCATGGAGAATAGAAATGGAAAGTGGGTCATTCCAGAATTGGAGGACATTTTACGTCCCACCTTGCCTGGAAGAATCCATGACTCATCGCTGTACCAGCGAGTGAGTCTGGTAACGTTTGATCCACAGAATGCGCTGCGGTTGCGCGTAGACAGACAGCTAAGTGAACCAATCAGAGATTGCGCCATCTTGATTCAAAACTGAGGCGGAACTTCCGCTGCCTAAGAGTGACTTTGCGGGCAAAGGCGGGTGCACTGACGTCACCATCTTTGAACGAATCAGAATCGCGGAGTCGGTTTGGAACCGGAGGAGCGAGAGTGGATGGAGAGTGTCCAAATGGTATCGCGGTGTATAGGAAATACAGAGAGATATCATTTGGCTGGCCAGGTAACGTCCCACCCATCAAATATTAAATAATCCACATACAAAATACTAAAACATACAGTTTCTGAGTGAATTTACTTGTCCTGAGACCAAATCTAAAAAAAAGAGAAAAGAATGCTTGAAAATAGTTTTTAAAATACCAAATAAATCTGGACTACCCCCAAAATGCCATTTTCCTCTTGTCCCACCCCTCTAATGACCAAACTGAATCTCAAATAAAACAGTTAAAATTAAACTGAAATTTCTTGTTTTTTGTATTATGTCATTTCATTTCCATCATTTCCATCTCTTGTAACTGTGGAACATTTGTTTTAATAGACATAATATTCATTCATTCATTCATCTTCTTCTGCTTTTTTCCATTCTCTGGGTCGCGGGGGCAGCAGTCCAAGCAGTGTTCCACTGCCCAGAACACAATGCACCAGCCCCCATGAATCCTCCCGCGGGTGGTGGGTCCACAGGAGGACGGCTCACGTCACAACGGGCCTTGATTTATCTTCTGCCATGGGGGCTACCAGTGTCCACAGACACTGGTAGGTTACACTGGTTAAGTGTCTTGCCCAAGGACACAACGGCAGCGCTCATCTGTGGGAGCTGGGATCACACGCGGGCACCCCAGGCATATCATTTCAAATCAAATATCATTTATCAAATTTTCGTCATATAAGAAATAATCTAACAACAAACTCTCCAATTATGTATTTAAATTCAATGATCTTGCCGCACCTAAATGATTGTATCACTAGTTGGACTCTGACAAATAAAACTACTCTTAAATTAGTTGAAACTGTTTATAAAAAAGCACTTAAAGTATTGGACAAAAAGCCCGTAAGTTACCACCATTGTAGAATTCTGGACAAATATAAATTTCTTAATTGGGACAACACCATCAAATATGCAGATTTAATTTTGGTTTACAAAGTTTTTAATAATCTTGCTCCACCTCCTTTAAAAGAGTTTGTGAAAAGAAATACAAATCGCACAACAAGAGCCGGTTCTAGAGGTGACTGCTCTGTGCCGTTAAGGAAAAGCGCTTTTGGACAGTCGAGCAGGTCAAACATGGAACACACTGCCTGCTCACATACGAGAGCTTCCAACACTGGCAGCATTTTCTAAAGCTGTAAAACAGTGGCTGTCCACTAGTCAAATATGTAACCATATTTAACAAAATTGAAATATATTGAGGGGTTATTGGTTTAACTCTTAGACTCTTGACTTGAACTGTCTGAATTGTGTGTACAGTGAGTGCTGGTTTTATGTACTTTTGTGTGATTGTTGTTGTACTTTTCCCTGTCCCTGATTTGACATCAACCTGCCGAGGGACTGAAGATGGAAATTAGCCACGTTGGCTATAATCTTTACATATTTACATTTTAAATGTTCATTAATATGTGCTGTCCCTTTACAAATAAATAAATACAATACATAATATTTCAAATAATAATTATTATTCATGGAACATGTGTCCCACAACCTGCACCAACCCTGTTACCAGAACATTTTTAGCCTGGTAGAAGAAGAAGAAAGCAGAACCACATGATCAATCAATCAATCAATCAACAGTGAACCACATGATCCCCTGGACTTGATGTCATCAAACAGTTTTCCAAAAGAATGGGCAGAGCAAAGGTTTATCTTCTCTTCTATTTTTCATATTTTTATAACATCTTTAGCCTTGATTGAATGTCTCACTCTGCCTCATGCAACCCTGTTATGCAAATGATCAGAATAAGACAATTATTATTATTATTTCCTTTATGTATTTGCATAAATAAGTTTTTCCTCTTGATTAGCAGTAACAGCTAAACAGCTTCTACTCCTAGTGCGGAGGAGCTTCTCCTCCTAGTGCGGATCTGCAACCCTGTTACCTGCAACCCTGTTACTGTGATTAGAGGAAATCAATAAATAAACCACATAAATCATGTCATAAAAATTGCACCATTGATCCGTAAGCTGAGCTAATCAAGCATTTGATAGTTTATTACCTATTATTGATGAATATGTAGCAGAAAATCAGAAAAGTGAAGGTTTATTTTTCAAGAATTTTAAAGCCCAAATGTCCTAAAATTCTGGAATGACCCATTTCACAGAGGGCCTGTTTACATGAGAACGCTTACGGGTAAAAACAACAAAATATTTTATCGGAAGTGCCTTACGTTTAGACGGTGATGGCTTTTTGAGGACTTAAAAAACGCAAAAAACTGAAACCGCCCTCCAAAGTGGAAAACTTGAGTACGCTCCACCGTAGCGTTTTCGTCTACACTGCCCAAGATGCAAAACTCTGGTCAAATCTGCTGACGTCGTATACGCGTTTACGTCATATACGTGTTTACGTCACATACCTTGTTTATGTCCACACCTTGTTGCGCCTTCGTTGCTTTGTAGTCCAACGTGGTCTGAAGCAACAGCTGAATTTGAAGAGTAATTTTTTTTCTACCGGAAGCCATGTTTTGTTTTGCTTTTCGCGGCGCAGATGAGAAGAAGGAAGATTCTATGCATGCGCGCGGGCATAGTGATAAGGTATCACAGCGCCACCTAGCTGCTTGGCATGCATACCCAATCGAATTCTACACACTTTTGCGTCACCGTACGCGCGCAGATTTCCTCCTGAAAACGCTCGTCTAAACGGTCGTCTAAAAAGTGAAGACGCGACGCCACTTTTGCGTTTTCTGTTCAGACCGTCATCATATAAACGTAGCCAGAGCCTCCACAAGAAAAGTTGCACAATGCACCTTCAAATCATTGTGATGTCATGATTTCCAACCAGGAAGTCAAATTTGAAACCTAAAA
Organism: Paratrypauchen microcephalus; assembly: GCA_036785185.1. NCBI lineage: Eukaryota > Metazoa > Chordata > Actinopteri > Gobiiformes > Gobiidae > Paratrypauchen > Paratrypauchen microcephalus. The sequence goes on from JAVJIX010000042.1 coordinate 4,849,460, forward strand.
AATGGCCAAACTGGGGAAAAAAAAACAGTGACATTTGATGTTAAATCTGAAGTAGAATGATCTTAAGTGTGTTTGGGTACAACGAGTAGTCAGACCTGTCATCAGCACTTTAAATATTCGCATAATGAACAGAGCTTTCCTGTTGGAAGTGGCTCTGGATCCCACAGACCTGCCGAGCATAAATCGACTTTACGAGGCCGGGCTGAACGACTTCCTCACTGGGGCCTCATGTTGTTGTTATTTACGACCCGTGTGCAGATTTACGGGGAAATTACAAAGACCATAAATTAGCCGTTAAATGGTGAGGCGTTTAAAAGCTCGCCACTCCGCAAGGATCATCTGTCAAACTTTACAACAACCTACAAAAGAAAATGTCATTCTGTTAACTGGACGTAAGTTTGGAGAGTGGACATGTCCTTCCACTGGTCCAAGAGGCTTCTTCAGTTCTGACAGGGTGACTTTCCTGGTGCTTGTTTCCATGGTGATGATATTGCATTGCCTGGGATGTTCCACAGTACGGCATTAAACAATTATATCTTGTATCAGGGCTGGGCTGGGACACAAAAACGGCCCTGGCATTTTTGGCTTAGACCAGCCCCTCATAATTAGTCCTGGTTTAGTCCTGGTTCAATCCTGGTTCAGACCTGATTTAGTCCTGATTTAGTCCTGGTTCAGACCTGATTTAGTCCTGGTTTAGTCCTGGTTCAGACCTGATTTAGTCCTGGTTCAGACCTGATTTAGTCCTGGTTTAGTCCTGGTTCAGACCTGATTTAGTCCTGATTTAGTCCTGGTTCAGACCTGATTTAGTCCTGGTTTAGTCCTGGTTCAATCCTGGATTAGTCCTGGTTCAGACCTGATTTAGTTCTGATTTAGTCCTGGTTCAGATCTGATTTAGTCCTGGTTCAGACCTGATTTAGTCCTGGTTCAAATCCTGATTTAGTCCTGGTTTAGTCCTGGTTCAATCCTGATTTATTCCTGGTTTAGACCTGATTAGTCCTGGTTTAGTCCTGGTTCAAATCCTGATTTAGTCCTGGTTCAATCCTGATTTAGTCCTGATTTAGACCTGATTAGTCCTGGTTTAGTCCTGGTTTAGTCCTGGTTCAATCCTGATTTAGTCCTGGTTCAATCCTGATTTAGTCCTGATTTAGACCTGATTAGTCCTGGTTTAGTCCTGGTTTAGTCCTGGTTTAGTCCTAGTTTAGTCCTGGTTTAGTCCTGGTTCAAATCCAGATTTAGTCCTGGTTTAGTCCTGGTTCAAACCTGATATAGTCCTGGTTTAGTCCTGGTTCAGACCTGATTTAGTCCTGGTTTAGACCTGATTAGTCCTGGTTTAGTCCTGGTTCAATCCTGATTAGTCCTGGTTTAGTCCTGGTTTAGTCCTAGTTTAGTCCTGGTTTAGTCCTGGTTCAAATCCAGATTTAGTCCTGGTTTAATCCTGGTTCAAACCTGATTTAGTCCTGGTTTAGTCCTGGTTCAGACCTGATTTAGTCCTGGTTTAGTCCTGGTTCAATCCTGATCTAGTCCTGGTTTAGTTCTGGTTCAGTTCTAAATTGTGGGCCTGTCTCTAAGAAAAAAACAAAACAAAGAACGGCATCAGCCCCTAGGACTGTCGGCCCACCGGGAAAATGCCCGGTGTGCCTGATTACCAGTCCAGGCCTGTCTTGTATTTATTCAGTTACGGGTGTTTTTATTCCTCAAAACTACCGCAGAACATGTGTTATTACTCTGAGCGGGCCCACTTCTCCACAGATCTGACCTGTAACTTGGACTGGTGATGTGACCTTGTCTTGTCTCCATGGAAATAGTTAAATTAAAGCCAGTGTAGAACATTTCAGGAAAAAACATGGAGTTAAGCAGGTGGTGGACCGCTACCAAAAGTTACACAGTGCACCTTTAAGTCCACTGAACAACCCTGAGGTGTGAACCGTTTTGGAAACCGTTTTAGTGAAACTGATCGTTCAAGCCTCTAAGGTGTGATGTAACATTTATGTAGTTCAGTGTCGTGCAGTCAGGGGCCTGATCACAGATAAAAAAATAAATAAAAAAGTAAAATGAAAAAATAAATGTTTATATTTATCCAATGATTTGTACTATAAAGTTATTTTCTATTTAACTTCGCCATTTTCATTCTTTTTTTTATTCAGAATTGCTGAATTTTGACTTTTTGGAAATGGAGTTTTTTGAAATTTTGAAATAATTTTCACTTGAAAGTGGATGTTCTGAACCAGGACTGAACCAGGAATAAACCAGGACTAAACCAGAACAAAACTAGGACTAAACCAGGAATAAACCAGGACTAAACCAGAACTAAACTAGGACTGAACCAGGAATAAACCAGGACTAAACCAGAACAAAACTAGGACTAAACCAGGAATAAACCAGGACTAAACCAGAACTAAACTAGGACTGAACCAGGAATAAACCAGGACTAAACCAGAACAAAACTAGGACTAAACCAGGAATAAACCAGGACTAAACCAGAACTAAACTAGGACTGAACCAGGAATAAACCAGGACTAAACCAGAACAAAACTAGGACTAAACCAGGAATAAACCAGGACTAAACCAGAACTAAACTAGGACTGAACCAGGAATAAACCAGGACTAAACCAGGACTGAACCAGGACTAAACCAGGACTGAACCAGGACTAAACCAGGACTAAACCAGGGCTAAACCAGGACTAAACCAGGACTAAATCAGGACTAAATCAGGACTAAACCAGGACTAAACTAGGACTAAACCAGGACTGAACCGGGACTGAACCAGGACTAAACCAGAACTAAACCAGGACTGAACCAGGACTAAACCAGGACTGAACCGGGACTAAACCGGGACTAAACCAGAACTAAACAATGACTAAACCAGGACTGAACCAGGACTAAACCAGGACTAAACCAGGACTAAACAAGGACTAAAGCTGGACTAAACCAGGACTAAACCAGGACTAAAGCTGGACTAAACCAGGACTAAACCAGGACTAAACCAGGACTAAACAAGGACTAAACCAGGACTAAAGCTGGACTAAACCAGGACTGAACCAGGACTAAACCAGGACTAAACCAGGACTAAACTAGGACTGAACCAGGAATAAACCAGGACTGAACTGGGACTGAACCAGGACTAAACCAGGACTAAACCAGGACTAAACCAGGACTAAACCAGGACTAGACCAGGACTAGTGCTAATCTTGGTGCTAATCAAACAGTTTGTTCTCCTTTTTTCCCTAAATTAGAATCGATAAGAGAATCAAATCGTTGTGCAGTATCGATCATGGAATCGGAATCATAAAAATCGTATCATTTCCCATCCCTAAACCAGCACGTTAGGCGTATGCTCCTAACGCTCCCACCGCGCCTAAACATGTGAGTCTTCACCACTGGGGGGACCCTGGAGCCGGCAGTGTCCTTAAGTGTGAACACATGAGCCCCCCCCGCCCGCGGAGAGCTGCCCCGGTCAGGCGAGCCCGCTGAGTGAAGCCCGCCGCCGCTGTTTGTCTTACGGGGTGAACGAGAAGGTGAGCGGGGGGGGCGGCGAGAAGGAAAGGAGAGGAGGAGGAGGAGGAGGACAGGAGAAGGAGGGAGGGGGGTCCGGGTGTGGACAGAGCAAAGAGAAGTCCCGTTTGGTGCTGTCACTCCACCGTCCTCGTCCTGACACCTGAACCTGGCCTGACCGGGTCACGACTGCCGCTCTGGACCGCAGATAGCGTCAGGGGGGCGACCTCTTGACCCCCCCTTCCCCCCCTTCCCCTCGCCTGCCCCAGATATCACCACCACCTCCACCTCCTCCTCCGCCCTCCTGCTCTTCTTTAATCTGTCTCCAGGCCCGGCTACAATAGATTTCTATAAAGGGCGGAGGAGGACATTCGTCTTGCTGTACGCCGGTGGACTCCAACCGCCCGCACATTAAGAAGGTCAAGTGAGGCAGGTCAGCCAATCAGAGCGGGCGATGTCTTCAGCGGGGCCGCCGTGCTGGGGGACGCTCCAGCCGAGTTAGACGAATGGAACCGATGACTTTTGCGATAATAAAACATGTTCTCCGAAGCCCCGTTCACACAGAATGGATTTTCTCTGCGTATTTGATTTGGCAATTTCTCAGGAATCTGTATTTTACGTGTGTAGAATCCCTCAGTCGTCCAGGTAGAATCCACAGCAAAAGGAGAAATAATCAACACTAAAACTAGATACTAATTTGAGCAGGTATCAATACTAAAAAAGTCCCGTTCACAGGACAGAGCAGAAACTTTCCTGAATGTGTTTAGAACGATCTGAAGCTGATCTGAACAAGGATAAGAGACTAGAATATACCCATGGACCAAACCAGGACTAAACCAGGACTAAACCAGGACTAAACCAGGACCAAACCAGGACTAAACCAGGACTAAAGCAGGACTAAACCAGGACTAAACCAGGACCAAACCAGGACTAAACCAGGACTAAACCAGGACCAAACCAGGAATAAACCAGGACCAAAGCAGGACCAAAGCAGGACTAAACCAGGACTAAACCAGGACTAAAGCAGGACTAAACCAGGACTAAACCAGGACCAAACCAGGACCAAACCAGGACTAAACCAGGACTAAAGCAGGACTAAACCAGGACTAAACCAGGACCAAACCAGGACTAAACCAGGACTAAACCACGACCAAACCAGGACTAAACCAGGACTAAACCAAGACCAAACCAGGACTAAACCAGGACTAAACCAGGACTAAACCAGGACCAAACCAGGACTAAACCAGGACTAAAGCAGGACTAAACCAGGACTAAACCAGGACTAAACCAGGACTAAACCAGGACTAAACCAGGACTAAACCAGGACTAAACCAGGACTAAACCACGACCAAACCAGGACTAAACCAGGACTAAACCAAGACCAAACCAGGACTAAACCAGGACTAAACCAGGACTAAACCAGAACTAAACCAGGACTAAACTAGGACTAAACCAGGACTAAACCAGGACTAAACCAGGACTAAACCAGGAATAAACCAGGACCAAAGCAGGACTAAAGCAGGACTGAACCAGGACTAAACCAGGACTGAACCAGGACTAAACCAGGACTAAACCAGGACTAAACCCGGACTGAACCAGGAATAAACCAGGACCAAAGCAGGACTAAAGCAGGACTAAACCAGCACTAAACCAGGACTAAACCAGGACTGAACCAGGAATAAACCAGGACCAAACCACGACCAAACCAGGACGAACCCAGGACTAAACCAGGACTAAACCAGAACTAAACCAGGACTGAACCAGGACTAAACCAGCACTAAACCAGGACTAAACCAGGACTGAACCAGGAATAAACCAGGACTGAACCGGGACTGAACCGGGATTGAACCGGGACTAAACTGGGACCAAACTGGGACCAAACTGGGACTAAACCGGGAATAAACCAGGACCGAAGTAGGACCAAGGCAGGACTAAACCAGGACTAAAGCAGGACTAAACCAGGACTGAACCAGGACTAAACCACCTCTAAACCGGGACTAAACCGTGACTAAACTGGGACCAAACTAAGACTAAACTGGTACTAAACCAGGACCGTAGCAGGACCGAAGCAGGACTAAACCAGGACTAAACCAGGTTTGAACAAGGACTAAACCAGGACTAAACCAGGACTGAACAAGGACTAAATCAGGACTAAACCAGAACTAAACCAGTGCCACATATCGATGTGGCATATATATTAGATCATTTTCACTCAGCGCTCTGTTTTCTTCTGGACGTGAATATTTACTGATCCGACACGTGTGTGGACGCAAATTTTGTTCAACCTGCATTTTTAAAAATCCAGGAGCGTTGTTGTGTGGACGTAGCCTGAGGGCACTAGGCATATTTTCACTTTTAAATTGCTGTTCCTTGGATTTGCACCTCTACAAGAACTTGGGCGTGCGTTTTCTGTTTGATCTAAGACAATATAAGTTAAGATGGTGATCTGAATGCCCCATATAAGTGTAACACCCTCTCTTTACGTCAGCCTAATTCTTCTGTAAGTGTTCGTTTTTTCTTGTTCGTTTGGCCCCTCGGTTCGCAGATCCTCTCTGGTGAGAATGTGTGTGCAGATCTCAGGGGTAATTGTCGCAGTGACACTCTCCATTGTGGTTTTGTATCTCAGCACTTGTTGTGTGACTCTGATGTATGAGGAAGTGGGGCCTCACGACAAACACAAGAACTGCTCACTCAAGTCCTTCTGCGCTCTTTAAAACAACTCGTCTCGTGCTATTGTGCGCTCTCTCTGTCGCTGAAATTCAAAACGCAGAATTTCACGCTATTTCCTGATTTATGTCGATGTTTCCCCGTCACAAACATAACCGGAGTTGTGTTTTTTGTTTCATTCACACATGTTTAACACACAAAACCTGCAGATTTACACTTCTTCTCTAAAACTGAAAACACTCCGTTCTACCTCGCCATGTGGTGATACAAAAAGTACTCCACTGTGTTTTTAAAACCCACGATCACTCCTCAGCTTCCTGGAGATGTGTAGATTTAGACAGACTCATAATAATAAAGAGTTACTCAAATTCCAAACACCTTCACTGGAATCATTTGAATAATTTCGACTCTAGAACTCTACAAAACAGAAGGAAAAAAGAGCCGTTCACTTGAAAATTACAACTTCATGACGTCACAAGGTGGAACAGAGCATTTGGAGCTTTGGGGATGTGGACAGAATAATAATAAAGAGTTACTTAAACATGTGAATGAAACAAACACAACTCCAGGTCTGTTTTTGAGGAGGAAACGACATTAGAACTAGGACTAAAGCAGGACTAAAGCAGGACTAAACCAGGACTAAACCAGGACTAAACCAGGACTAAACCAGGACTAAAGCAGGACTAAACCAAGACTAAACCAGGACTAAAGCAGGACTAAAGCAGGACTAAAGCAGGACTAAACCAGGACTAAACCAGGACTAAAGCAGGACTAAACCAGGACTAAAGCAGGACTAAACCAGGACTAAACCAGGACTAACCCAGGACTAAACCAGGACTAAAGCAGGACTAAACCAGGACTAAACCAGGACTAACCCAGGACTAAACCAGGACTAAACCAGGACTAAAGCAGGACTAAACAAGGACTAAACCAGGACTAAACCAGGACTAAACCAGGACTAAAGCAGGACTAAACCAGGACTAAACCAGGACTAAACCAGGACTAAAGCAGGACTAAACCAAGACTAAACCAGGACTAAAGCAGGACTAAAGCAGGACTAAAGCAGGACTAAACCAGGACTAAACCAGGACTAAAGCAGGACTAAACCAGGACTAAAGCAGGACTAAACCAGGACTAAACCAGGACTAACCCAGGACTAAACCAGGACTAAAGCAGGACTAAACCAGGACTAAACCAGGACTAACCCAGGACTAAACCAGGACTAAACCAGGACTAAAGCAGGACTAAACAAGGACTAAACCAGGACTAAACCAGGACTAAACCAGGACTAAAGCAAGACTAAACCAGGACTAAAGCAGGACTGAACTAGGACTGAACCAGGACTGAACCAGGACTGAACTAGGACTAAACCAGGACTAAACCAGGACTAAACCAGGACTAAACCAGGACTAAAGCAGGACTAAACCAGAACTAAACCAGGACTAAACCAGGACTAAAGCAAGACTAAACCAGGACTAAAGCAGGACTGAACTAGGACTGAACCAGGACTGAACCAGGACTGAACCAGGACTGAACTAGGACTAAACCAGGACTAAACCAGGACTAAACTAGGACTAAACCAGGACTAAAGCAAGACTAAACCAGGACTAAAGCAGGACTGAACTAGGACTGAACCAGGACTGAACCAGGACTAAACCAGGACTGAACCAGGACTAAACCAGGACTAAACCAGGACCGAACCAGGACTGAACTAGCACTGAACCAGGACTGAACTAGGACTAAACCAGACCATTCCTCTTGGTAGATCTCGGCACAACATCAACCTCAAGAGTAGATCCCGCTTAAAAAAAGGTTGAGCACCCCTGCATTAGAACATACAGGATGTCAGGAAACAGTGTGAGCCCTTTACCTGGAATTTTCTACACTATTATACTTAGTGTTTTACCTCTCATCTCTCATCTGTTTTTGAGGAGGAAACACCGTTCTAACATGACTTAAAGCTCACAAGAGTCAATTTTGCGTAATATAGAACCTTTAAATGACAGCATATGAAACAGGCAGGTGGCAGCTCAACCCTCCACCAGAAAAGTTACGCAGTGCACCTTTAAATCTGACCCCAAAACTCGCTCTGTACAGTAGAATACTCTCTGGTCAGCATTAGACTCCTTTGACATTGCTGTGCTCTCCGCTCGCTTCTCCACGGACGGTGAGGGACGAGCTTCGGACAACACCACAGACGTGCACACGGGGCCCCCAGGAGAGTGCGGAGAGCCCGGCTAATCCCGCGTTTACATTACTGGGACAACAAGGCTAATCCTGCTAACAGGGTGTTTATCTAATGCAGCACCTCTGAATCCCTAACGCTCACATATCGACCAGGACCAGGCCGGAGGAGGAAGAGAGTCACAGGAATAAAGAATAGATAGAAAAATAAAATGTAATATTTAGAGTTTAGAGTCCTATAATACACGAAATAGACTCTTGTGAGCTTAAAGTCATGTTATAATGATGTTTTCTCCTCAAAAACACACCTGGAGTGTGTTTTGTTTCATTCACATGTTTACAGGTTTAGTCCTGGTTTAGCCCTGGTTTAGTCCTGGTTTAGTCCTGGTTTAGTCCTGGTTTAGCCCTGGTTTAGTCTTGGTTTAGTCCTGGTTTAGCCCTGGTTTATTCCTGGTTTAGCCCTGGTTTAGTCCTGGTTTAGTCTTGGTTTAGTCGTGGTTTAGCCCTGGTTTATTCCTGGTTTAGCCATGGTTTAGTCCTGGTTTAGTCTTGGTTTAGTCCTGGTTTAGCCCTGGTTTAGTCCTGGTTTAGCCCTGGGTTAGTCCTGGTTTAGCCCTGGTTTTGTCTTGGTTTAGCCCTGATTTAGTCCTGGTTTATTACTGGTTTAGCCTTGGTTTAGCCTTGGTTTAGCCCTGGTTTAGCCCTGGTTTAGCCCTGGTTTAGCCCTGGTTTAGTCCTGGTTTAGCCCTGATTTAGTCCTGGTTTATTACTGGTTTAGCCTTGGTTTAGCCCTGGTTTAGCCCTGGTTTTGTCTTGGTTTAGCCCTGATTTAGTCCTGGTTTATTACTGGTTTAGCCTTGGTTTAGCCCTGGTTTAGCCCTGGTTTAGCCCTGGTTTAGCCCTGGTTTAGTCTTGGTTTAGTCCTGGTTTTGTCCTGTATTAGACCTGGTTTATCCCTGGTTTATCCCTGGTTTAGTCCTGGTTTAGCCCTGGTTTAGTCCTGGTTTAGTCTTGGTTTAGTCTTGGTTTAGCCCTGGTTTAGTCCTTGTTTAGCCCTGGTTTAGTCTTGGTTTAGTCCTGGTTTTGTCCTGTATTAGACCTGGTTTATCCCTGGTTTATCCCTGGTTTAGTCCTGGTTTAGCCCTGGTTTAGTCTTGGTTTAGCCCTGGTTTAGTCCTGGTTTAGCCCTGGTTTAGTCTTGGTTTAGTCCTGGTTTTGTCCTGGTTTAGCCCTGGTTTAGCCCTGGTTTAGTCCTGGTTTAGTCTTGGTTTAGTCCTGGTTTTGTCCTGTATTAGACCTGGTTTATCCCTGGTTTATCCCTGGTTTAGCCTTGGTTTAGTCCTGGTTTAGTCCTGGTTTAGCCCTGGTTTAGTCCTGGTTTAGCCCTGGTTTATTCCTGGTTTATTCCTGGTTTAGCCCTGGTTTAATCCTGGTTTAGTCTTAGTTTAGTCCTAGTTTTGTCCTGTATTAGACCTGGTTTATCCCTGGTTTATCCCTGGTTTAGCCTTGGTTTAGTCCTGGTTTAGTCCTGGTTTAGCCCTGGTTTAGTCCTGGTTTAGTCCTGGTTTAGTCTTGGTTTAGTCCTGGTTTTGTCCTGTATTAGACCTGGTTTATCCCTGGTTTATCCCTGGTTTAGCCTTGGTTTAGTCCTGGTTTAGTCCTGGTTTAGCCCTGGTTTATTCCTGGTTTAGCCCTGGTTTAGCCCTGGTTTGGCCCTGGTTTAGCCCTGGTTTAGTCCTGGTTTAGCCCTGGTTTATTCCTGGTTTAGCCCTGGTTTAGTCCTGGTTTAGTCTTAGTTTAGTCCTAATTTAGGCCTGTTGTAATTTTCAAGTGAACCCTCCCTGTTTTTTCCTTTTGTTTTGTAGAGATTGGCAGTTCTAGAGTTGAAATGATCCAAATGATTCTTGTGAAGGTGTTTAAGGAGTTTAAATCACCGTGGAGCACTTCCTGTATTACCACATGACATCACAAGGTGGAGCAGAGGGTTTGTTTATAGAAGAAGTCTTGGGCTGCTTCCCATTCCTCTGTCTTACCCCTTCGTCTTATCCCTACCACCTGGTTTTGTGCGTTCATGTGAGGGCAAGGGGTGTCCCGATTCTAATTTTGATCAAGGGCTCGGGCCACGACCTCGGGCTACATACCCCTTGAAACTAAGTAAGCTCTCGACCAGACTTGGAACGAAGAGGTATGACTACAAGCTCAGGCAGGTTTTAGGATCAGGATGGCAGCGTCACATCGTCCAGCTAAGGAGTCTCATAAATGTATTTTCAGCAGTCGTAATTATCGATTAACAGTTTAGCAGGTTTAGAATTATGACGCTCATGTTCTACGTTACTTTTAGTGAACTGATGTCGCGGTGTCTGTTTAGCCGACGTTATCGTTTTCATCGAACTTTCATGCATAAACGAGCTAGTTTTTTTGTGGAGCTGAGGTACCAGATAATCCTTGACATTTGTTTACGTTTGTTTGCGTCAGTCGTTGTTGCCTCTGTAGACGTAGCAGCTCAGGTTGAGGCGAGGGACGATGACGCAAACGGGAATCGAGTGGCGTCCCATTTCTTAGGGGAACATTCGTACCCCGAGCCCTCTCAGCTCGGTATCGAGGGGTAAGACAAAGACGTAGATAAAGGGGAAGGGGTAAGACGGAGTAATGGGACGCTGCCTTATTCTTAAATCTGCAGGTTTGTGTGTTAAACATGTGAATGAAACAAACAAACTCCAGGTCTGTTTGTGACGAGGGAACGACATTAGAATGTATGTCAGAAAATATAATAACTTTGGCTCTTTAAAGGTCCCATGGCATGAAATTTTCACTTTCTGAGGTTTTTGAACGTTAACGTGAGCTCCCCTACCCTGTTTATCCCCCCCCCCCCCCCCCCCAAAGTTGCGAAATGTCTAAACTGAGCATTTGCGATCCTTTTCTGCGTTACAAAAAATCGGAGCTCAAACGGGCGATTTTGAACAAGGCACCTTATTGACGTCAGATCGAAAAAAGAAATGCAAATGCAGTTCCACCCCCGTCTGTCTGTACTCAGCGTCTCTGTAAATCACGCCCAGAGAGTTTGGACTGCGAATGCGCTAGGCAATGCGAAATGCGTTTTTTTATTTGCCTGGAGGCACGTCCGAGTGTTTCTAGGCTCGGAAGTCCTTTATCTGAGCCTCTGGACCTTTGAACAGCAGTGGTTTAATTTGATTTTCTGTGGAAATGTGTTTATTTTTCAATGGAACGCTTCAAATCTCTCCCCCCGTGCAAAAACAAGGAAATGGATCAGCTGAGAGCTACAGCGGAGAGCGGAGAGTTTGGCCACGCCCCCACCCTCTACTATTGGCCAGCTCTTTTCTCCTCATTTGCAATCAAGCAACAACGCCCAGAATGACCTGTTCAGAGAGAGAAAAAATACTCTTTTTCATCTTATCTCTGTTTCTCATGCACTGAGTGTTGATTTTGAAGAAGGATTCATTTACAGTATTAGGGAACCATTAAGGAGCCATATAAAAGCATCAAGAAGTACCATGTCATGGGATCTTTAAATTGTGTAAATGCTTTGCTCAAGTCCATAATTCAAACATTTTTGGGTCACTGGTCACACTGTTGGGCAATAATCTTATCCACAGACGCCCTGGGACAGATCGGCCGACGTGGCTGTCATTCTGCGCCAGTGACCTCTCCAACCTCTTCAGATCACTCCATCGTGGGTGAAATGTGTTGCCCAAGAGCAAGATTTAGTTTCTCTCTCACCTGGATCACATTATTTGATATCTCCGGCTCCCTGTTGTGATGTAAATGTGAGACGAAAGGCCGAATCAGCTGTGATCGTAAGGTTTTATTTTTGCTAATCTACAGAACAGGGCAAATGTGTAGAGGATCCTGATGTTGCCTGAAGTTTGAGTCTGTCAGAGGTTCATCTTTATTTATTTTATTTATTTAATTTATTTAATTTATTTATTTGACAGGGGCCATGTACAGGAGCATTAATCACAATCAATCACAACATGACAAAACATTAAACACAGCATAAAATAATGCATTTCATAAACATTTCATCAAAGGTACATTATTTACATGAGTTAAAATGGATTCCCCTTCTCAGGTTTGTCTTAACGCCGACAGGTTTGTATTCTTAAGAAAAGTCGATTGAGTCCTACACTAAATAGTTTGAAGTCTTTGCAGTTTTAGCTCAGTGTGAAGTTTGTTCCGTTCTGAGATCGTTTTAACAGAAAATGCAGATTGTCCCAGTGGTGTTTTATGTTTGGGTTTTGTACATTGGCCACTGACCGTTGACCTGGTGGTCCAGACCCTTTGGCCAGATGTTAATTTGACAAACTTTTTCAGTTGTGGAGGTGCCACATTATTAATGATCTTGAATAATAATCTAAGATTGGCTGATTTGATCATATATTCATTTTATGTTTTCACTAATATTTGGTGATAGTGACGCGGTTTCTTATCTAGAATCCTAATACAGTGGTACCTCACCTTACGAAATTAACTCGTTCCAGAAGTGGTTTCGTAACGTGAATTTTTCGTAAGTTGAGTAGCTATTTCAATGGAAAAAGCCTGATTCGTTCCAAGGCCCCGATCCAAGTTTTTTTTTTTATAGTGTAACTTTTTTTATAGTGTAACATTGTGTTCTGCATAGAGACTGTAGACCCAGGACTAAACGTGGACTATACCAGGTCTAGACCAAGGTCTAAACCTGGACTAAACCTGGTCTAAACCTGGACTAAACCTGGACTAAACCTGGACTAAACCTGGACTAAACCAGGACTAGACCAGGTGGATTAAAGCGCCGCGCGCGGGTCTATTTCCTGGTTTCGTTTCGAGTCACGGCTGAGGCGAGCAGCGAGGGGGACCGCACGCAGTCTGAGCACATGAACGAGAAGCTCAAACCGTGCCTCCTCTAGACCTCCTCTAGACCTGGTCTGGACCACTGCGGCTCTTGCATGCGTTCGTTCATGTGCTCAGACTGCGTGCGGTCCCCCCTCGCTGCTCGCCTCAGCCGTGACTCGAAAAGAAACCAGGAAATAGACCCGCGAGCGGCGCTTTAATCCACCTGGTCTAGTCCTGGTTTAGTCCTGGTTTAGTCCAGGTTTAGTCCTGGTTTAGTCCAGGTCTAGACCTGCTGGCAGCCCCGCGCCGGGTCATGCTGCGCTATCACACGTGTCAGAGCGCAGTTTTCTCCCCCCTCCCCCTTCCCCCCACACTTCACTATTAATAATTTAGTTGAAAATCTATGAAAGTTTGAGTGTTTAAACGAGAGACAAATGTGAGAAAAGTTTAAATTCAGTCTGAGAAAAGCGTATGTGTGTGTGATTTCGCGTTTCGTAACTTGAATTTTCTTTCGTATCTAGAGACCAAAATTTACCGTGAAGGCGTTTTGTAACTTGAAATTTTCGTTTGTTGGGTCTTTCGTAAGGTGAGGTACCACTGTAGTTTGTTTATAAAGAGATTTGAGAGGTTTTATTGTGGTTTGATTGGCTTGTGACCAACAGAAGACACTAAACATTAAGTGAGGCAGGATCATCGCATTTAAATAGGTTTTTGCTCCTTGTTTTGTTAATGAGTTTCTTATAGATTTAAAAGTGGACAGATTATATTTTACTGTTTGACAAACCTTTTTGACATGTTTCTTAAAACTTAGTCTGTCATCTAAAATTACTCCCTTTAAATGAATAATAATACAAAAAGATGACTCAGCCCAAAACACCTCACCTCAGTTATTTTTATTCACACCACAGACAAAGTGCAGTATCATGGACACAAAAAAATAAGTATTTATAGAAGGACTTGCACAGAGAGCCAGAATCCACATCATCAGGCCAAGGACTGACCTCACAATGACCAGAGCTCCCCTTAAATACCCCTTAGCCCTGCCCCCGCGCTGACCAGTTAACAAATCGCAGGGTTTAACTCACTGTACTCATGAAACATAAAGTCAGTTTTACATGAACATAATCAAAATGACCGTCACACAGTCCCAGGAGATCAGCTCCACAAGAGCCCCGACCAGGAGAGACACCGATGGTCACAGGATCTGGAGCACAGAATACAGCGTTCCCTCGTTTATCGCAGGGGTTACATTCTAAAAATAACCCGCAATAAGTGAACTTTATATTTTACAATTATTCTCCATGTTTTAAAGGTCCAGTGTGTAGGATTCGTGGCGCATAGGTGGATGGTGGCTATGGCACTTCCTGTTTTAGCTACGGCAAACCTCGAGAGTCACCCGGACGCGCCGTAGCGGACAGCTCGCGTACCCGCGCGCACCGACAACAACAGTATTAATAAAACGCGGTCTCCCATTCACTGTTTTTTTTTCTTTTCGCATGAAAACACACATTCCCGATCATGTACCATGACAATCTACACATCAAATGAAACCTTACAGTCTCATCTTTTTGACTACGCAATTCATTTCCCTGCAAAACAATCACTCCCCGAGCACATGGGGCTTTTATACGGAAAAGCACAAAACGAAGTTTGTTACTTAGCTTACCTTTGAAGGCTCTGGACAGGTCAAACTCTGTATTTCACCATAAACTTGGTCTCAATCTGTCCGTAAGGATCCAGCGAATAAAATCCAGTAAAACAATTTAGTCCAAAACACGTTAGATCCATTACGACGTCTGATCCGGCAGCATGCTTGTGTTGTTTACCCTAAACCACGAGCCTTGCCGAAGGCGAAGGCGGAGCCCAAATGTCCTTCTGCGGCTCTCGTATTCAAAATGGCTGCCTCTGCATGGGGAAGATCCCCCTTTTATGTGACTATATCTAAGTCCAAAAGAATACTTTGATTTCATGATGGAAGTGAAAAGGCTTGGAAAACAATGTATTTTTGAATGGGTATCTTCAATTTCAGTAATTAACGGGTAAAAATCTTACACACTGTCCCTTTAAGGCTGTAAATGCCTCACCACACACATTATACACTTTTCTCAGACTGGAATTAACATTTTCTCACATTTTTCTCTCGTTTAAACACTCAAACTTTCGTAGATTTTCAACAAAAAAATGATTAATAGTGACGTGTATTTCACAGTTCCTCTGATCGCTCTGCCTCGGTGTCGCCATCTTTTTCCGAGTGAAGAACATGGTTATGGGGAGTTGTTGGCGCTCTTTTTTCTTTTGGGCGAGCCTTCGATTATATTTGAGAACGTTTCGTCGACATTGTAGCTTTGTTGGAGAGAAAACTTGCAAACATACAGCACTTCAGAGTCACACTGCGATCAAACATTTATATAAATCTGGCTGAACACATTCTGTACAGGAGACACGGAAGAGAATGATGGACAAATCGGCAAAGGTCTACAGTCCCTTAGCCAATCAGGACGCAAAACACAATGCGCGTTGATACGACATACGCGTTGGAATAAAAAAATCCGCGAAACAGCGAGGCCGCGAAAACTGAACCGCGATATAGCGAGGGACCCCTGTAAAGCCTTAATAATAATAATAATAATAATAATAATAATAATAATAATAATAATAATAATAATAATAATAATAATAATAATACATTTTATTTATAAAGCGCTTTTCAAGACACTCAAAGACGCTGTACAAGAGGTAAAATCAGAAATAAAACAGGTAATAAAACAATAAACAATCAGACAAACATTAAACATTAAGAAACATTAAAAGCAGTTTTAAAAAGGTGAGTCTTGAGCGTTTTTTAAAGGTGGGGAGGTCAGAGCAGTCACGGAGAGGTCGTGGGAGTGAGTTCCAGAGGGTGGGGACAGCAATGGAGAAAGCTCTGTCACCCCTTTTTGGTTCATTGTCCTGTCCCAAAGACAGAGGACACATCCACGTGTCCTGTACACATCCACGTGTCCTCTGGCTGTGGGACAGAGGACACATCCACGTGTCCTCTGGCTGTGGGACAGAGGACACATCCACGTGTCCTCTGGCTGTGGGACAGAGGACACATCCACGTGTTTCTCTTTCTCAGTCATGTCCAAATCTCACACTGTCCCTGTTTCTGCTGTATCCACAGAATAAATGGAGCAGACTTGGTGTAGTCTCCAGGCTGCAGCCCTGATTATTGGCGAGCCTGAGTCCCTGTGTGGTGTGGGCAGGGGGTGTGCGGCGGGCAGGCGGTGCGGGGCGGGCAGGGGCTGGACGTATCGGCAGCTCGGGCGGTGTTTAGCATGCACGTCGTGGCCTGGACGCACCCCGGCCAAATGCCAGTCTATAGATCAGCCCGGGGACTAAAGATCACATCATCACCCCGGAGGACAGGGTGACAGGGACAGCCCAGCGGACGGGGGGAGAGGGGGGGGCAATGATCCCTGCCGCACCCGCCACTATAGACAAGCGCTGTCATTACCGGCCCAACGTGCACCACAGTATCCCCGCACACTCATGTTGGGTTGACATGAAGCTTGGGGACGTCGCATTGACTTCTATTTATTTCCTACAGACTGACCCCAACCTACGTGCCTCCACCTTTAAAACATGCCTCCACCTTTAAAGGAGAATTAACGGTTTTTACAATCTGAGCCTTATTTTGGTAATAAAACAAGTTGTTTTACTCACCCATAGCACTTTGGTGTCATATGGAGCATTTCCAGAGATGTTTTAGATTTGCGATCTCCGTAACGTGAGTTCTTGGGGCACATGTTTGCGGTCTCCAAATAACACAAACTTTAGCACTTTTCAAATCATAGAAGCTCAATGTCTTAGTCTACGCTTTCGTTTGAGTCAAAAGTGGCCTGTAATCCGAGATTTATCCATAATTTACAGCTTTGTGTTTCATGTTTGGGTCCCGGGAGCTGAGAGCGAAATAAACTGTGACTCCGCACATGTGCACTGTCCTCCTCATCTACTCAAAACTATGGATAAATCTCGGATTACAGGCCACTTTTGACTCAAACAAAAGCGTAGACTAAGACATTGAGCTTCTATGACTTGAAAAATGCTAATGTTTGTGTGCCCCGAGAACTTACGTTACGGATATCGCTAAACTAAAACATCTCTGGAAGTGCTCCATATGACACCAAAGTGCTATGGGTGAGTCAAACAACTTGTTTTATTACCGAAATAAGGCTCAGATTGTAAAAAACGTTAATTTAAAGTGTGGTCAGAATATGAATCTCACTCAAACGTAGTTAACACAGTTAACATAATAATTAGATTTTAAGTTTAAAAAAAGTTTATCACTTTATTTCCTGGTTGGACATGAGCTGCAGATGTCACATTACACTGGTCGAGAAAGAAAATGCTTCCGGAACAAAAGTAGTGACATTTCTCTTGGTTTAGGTCACTAATAAAGAAAAAGTAAGTCAGAAGTGCTGATTGGCTGTAGTTTCCAAGATATAGTATTGGGTCAAAATAGGAAATTTATGCAAAATAAGGCAAAAACTGTCATTTATCAGAAGGTTCAGTGTGTCTACAAGCAGCAGTTCTATCTGAAAGCGTCTGCACATTCACATACATTCAGTTTAATATGTCTACAGTTTTAACAGCAAATATTTTTGGATTTCACATATGAGAGATGCACCTGATGTCTTAAGATATTTCTTGTTTCTACTGCAGATCCTTCATCTCCACCACCATCAGACTCTGTAATTCTACTATCTAGTCCAGGGGTCTTCAACGTTTTTCAGGCCAGGGACCCCCAAACAGATGGCGAACTGGGCCAGGGACCCCCTACTATATATACGGCATAGAATTGTGTTTTATATTAAATTGAGCTTAGTGTCATGTATAAACATTGCTACTCTGTTATGGTACATCCAATACAAGGAAATAATACACAGGTTAATACTGTATTTTACTCTATAAAATATAAAATTATATTATTTTAAAGTGAAATCAAAAGATTTCGCGACCCCCCTGCAGTACCTCCGCGACCCCCCTAGGGGTCGCGACCCCCCTGTTGAAGACCTCTGATCTAGTCCAAACGTGCAATCTTTTTTCCATACTCTCCTAGTTACTGTTTTATTATTATTATAACTTATTTTATTATTACTTATTTTATTTTATTCTTGCCTGTATGCACTTTTTTCTTGTTCAAACTGTCTCTGCCTGGAGCTACTGTGGCAAGTAAATTTCCCCTATGTGAGATCAATAAAGTCTGATCTTATCTTATCTCTTTTCTTATTTCTTGGCGGATAAAGAAGTACAATTTAAATACTTTAAATTTTTAAGCAAAAATGCCTAAATCTATTGTATAAACAGATGTGATTTTGATGTAAAACAATATCATTAAATATGTTGAATACATTAGCTAACCAGCACAGTTATCAATTGATTTTCAGTTCATCTTATCAATATAAATGAGATTTAGCCGCTTTTATCTCAGAAGCAGATCGAGTCCAAAAGTTTGTAGACCAGTGTAAAGTAGAGGTAATTTAACAATTACCTAACAACCATCAGGGCCAAAACTCTAAAATGCACAAAAGTTTTCATTAAACAACTTTACTTTGTTCATTTTTTAAAGTTTAAACTGCTTAAAAGTCCTTCCTTGTGCGTAAATTGTCTCTGTGTTCTGGACGTGTCGAGCTGACGACATATTTAGAGGGATTCTGTTTCAGAACTCAGCGCTACTTCCTGTGTTTTTGTTCTTTTCTCCTCAACTTTTTCAACAAACTGCCACATAAAGTAAGTGTCTGTCCACATAAAGTGTCTGTACGTGTCCACAGCTGGACGTAGAGGACACATTCGAGTTTGTCTCATTCTCAGCGTATGGACAGGCCCAGTGGACAGTGACCTTTCAGAACAGAGAGTCACTTAAACCCGATCACTGTGCTTCTTTTAACCCTATTTTGAACATTCATTTATTCATTCATTTATTTATTTATTTTAATTAGGACAATCCATATTAATCAACATGTCAACAAACAAATTTAATTTTTTGTTATGTATGTATTTGTTTTCTATTTTTTATTTGTTTATTTATTTTAATTTTTTGTGTTTGTAAAATCCCTTGTAAAATGTCCAGGTAGAATTTTTTTTTTGTTATTTATTTGTTTTATATTTTTTGCATTTTATTTGTTTATTTATTTTTATTTAAGTGTAAAATTTTGTGTGTAAAATCCCTCAGTTGTCCGTTTAGATTTTTTTTTTTTTATCTTTTTTGTTTTGTTTTTTGTTATATATATTATATATATATTTTTTTAAAATTTATTTATTTATTTTTATTTTTTGTGTTTGTAAAATCCCTCAGTTGTGAAAGTAGAATATTTTTTTGATATCTATTTTTATTTTATTAAATTTTTTGTTATTTAGAAGGTCCACTGTGTTTTGTTTTTTATTTGTTTATTTATTTTTTATTTAACTGTAAAATTTTGTGTGTAAATTCCCTCAGTTGTCCAGGTAGAATTTTTTTTAAAATCTTTTTTATTTTATTTTATTTTTATTTATTTATTTGTTTTTTATTTTTTGTTTTTATTTGTTTATTTATTTTTATTTATTTTCTTTGTGTTTGTAAAATCCCTCAGTTGTCCAGGTAGAATATTTTCTTTATATTTATTTTTATTTTATTAACATTTTTGTTATTTATTTATTTATTTATTTGTTTAATATTTTTTGAGAGAGAGTCACTGTCACATCCACTTAAACCCAATTACTATGCTTCTCTTAACCCTATTTAACCCATACATGAACATTTATTTATTTAGATAAAAGGAGAAATTCAATTTGTCAACTGGACAAAGTTTGTTTGGTTGAAAACGTTTCGCCGCTCATCTGAGATGCTTCGTCAGTTCTGGTTCTAGTGCTTGTTAGACCCTGTTTATATCTCGCTGCAGGGAGGAGCTACCTACACTGAAATAGCTCTGAAACTATCTCAACTAATCTGTCTCTTTGTTTTTCAAATTTCTCTGGCGACTAGTTTCGCCTCCCTATTCAAGCAAAACGACCCTCCCACCCCTCTGCCCTGGATTGTCTGCCCTAATGTTTCTTTGTCTGTTTTGACTTGGTTTAAGAATCGAATTATAGATGGGAGACAAGTTATGTCTAACTCCCCCATTTCTGTTTAACGACGGATTCTCTTTTTTGACAAAAATAGCCTCTTTAACTCCCCTCTCAAACCAGTTCTTTTCCCTGGCTAAGATCTGAACCTCACTGTCCTCAAAAGAATGGCCCGTGGCTTCTAGGTGAAGATGTACGGCAGATGACGGTCCACTCTGGCACGCCCGTCTGTGTTGGTACATCCTCTTGTGAAGTGGCTGCTTGGTTTCTCCAGTGTAACGCTCACTGCAGTCTTCACTACACTGAATGGAGTAGACCACATTGCTTTGTTTGTGGCTCGGTGTTCTGTCCTTTGGGTGGACGAGTTTTTGTCTTAAAGTGTTTGTGGGTTTGAAATAAACTGGGATTTCATATTGTCTGAAAATCGCTACACCTTTCCTCCTGGGTTTGGATTCTCTGTTGTCTTGTTTATTGTCCTTGTCTCTCTTGGTTTTGTTGACAGCCCACTTAGGATAACCACAAACAGAGAGGGCTTCCTGCACATGTTGTTTTTCTTTCTCCTTACCCTCTGTGCTTGTGGCAACCACTTGGGCCCTGTGTTGTAATGTCCGAATAATTCTACCTGGATGACTGAGGGACTCTTAACGCATTTATTTATTTATTTATTTATTTATTTGAATTAGGACAATGCATATTAATCAACATGACAACAAACAGCATCAATGTAAATATGCCGGAATTAACACAATATCTACTTTACATCCATTGTCCTAAGGCAGGTGAGAACAGAAGAACATTTAGAGGAACACAGAAGAGACAGATGTGCACATGGACATGACACAAGTTCACCACAACAGACCATTCTCTGAGTTTAAGGAGAACATCTACCTAGCAATTTCCCTTGTGGATCAATAAAGTTTGTCTAAGTCTAAGGCCGTTTCCCAATTCAGCGACGGCACGCTTGTGAGTGTGCACTCGGTCTGTCGTCGAGACGGCGCACACTCGCTCTGTCCTTAGTGCATTACGTTTCTCACATGGGCGTCTGCGAAATGGAACAGGTCCCGCCTCAGCTCTATGAGCCGGGTGGTCTGCTCCTTGTTCCCTAAAGACAAAAATATTATTCTATTGCGACTAGTAATACTTGGAATTGGGACATGGCCAATGTTCCCCCTAATTTTTAATGTGTCTGAGCAAACACACTAACTCCACATCCAAAATTTCCATGGAAACGACGGCGCTGTTCAGGGCTCGTCTCGACGGTGCAGGGGGAAAAAAACGAATGGAACGGCGCTTGTCGCGCCGGATATGACGCATATCCCGTTCCAAGGACGCTCACAAGTGTGCCGTCGCTGAATTGGGAAACGGCCTAAGTCTACCTGTGAGAGCATGTTTGATTATTTTACACCCAATGTTTCAGAGTGTTCTTCAAGGTTGAGGAGGACCCACAGTGTGATAATCCCGCAATTTTAACCCATATATGAACATCTGAAATTAAATAGTTGATCTAATAATAAAGATTTGAAATTAAATCAATGTAATAATAAAGACTGTGTTTTGTCCCCAAAAGTGAGTCAGATCTTGTGTATTTTGCTACAGATTTGAGTCTTCACAGTGTGATAATTCGGCTATTTTAACCCATATATATGAACATTTGAAATTAAATAGTTGATCTAAAGGAAAAGTAACGTTTTTGTTTTGTTTTTTTTTACAATTTGAGCCTTATTTCGGTAATAAAACAAGTTGTTTTACTCACCCATAGCACTTTGGTGTCATATGGAGCACTTCCAGAGATGTTTTAGATTTGCGGTTAGCCTAGCGCGACTTCTAGCCATAGCTCGGGGCATATAATATATTCCCCGAGCATGTAATATGCCCCGTGCGGGCTCCAAATAACACAAACTTTAGCACTTTTCAAATCATAGAAGCTCGATGTCTTTAGTCTACGATTTCGTTTGAAGCAAAAGTGGCCTGTTATCCGAGATTCATCCATAGTTTACAGCTTTGTGTTTCATGTTTGGGTCCCGGGAGCTGAGAGCACACTCCGCACATGCGCACTGGCCTCCTCATCTACTCGAAACTATGGCTAAATCTCGGATTACAGGCCACTTTTGACCACACGAAATCGTAGGATAAGACATCGGGCTTCTATGATTTGAAAAGTGCTAAAGTTTGTGTTATTTGGAGCCCGCAAACATGTGCCCCGAGAACTCACATGATGGAGATCGCAAATCTAAAACATCTCCAGAAGTGCTCCATATGACACCAAAGTGCTATGGGTGAGTAAAACAACTTGTTTTATTACCAAAATAAGGCTCAGATTGTAAAAAACGTTACTTTTCCTTTAATAATAAAGTGTGTGTTTTGTCCCCAAAAGTGAGTCAGATCCTGTCCCCACAGTGTGATAATTCGGCTATTTTAACCCATATATATGAACATTCGAAATTAAATAGTTGATCTAATAATAAAGCGTGTGTTTTGTCTACATAAGTGAGTCAGATCGTGTGAATTGATGTGCAGATTTGAGTCCCCACAGTGTGATGATTCCGCGCACACACACGAGCGTAGGGCAGTGAGTGGACAGGAGCGCCGGCGTATAGACAGGTGCTGTCATTGGAGCGTCTCTGAGGAGCTGACATGAGGAAGAGGGAGGGCAGGGGCAACAGGAGGGGGTGTGTGTAACGCAGAGGTCACACACACACACTGACCAGTACTGCCACCGTGGTCAGAACGCTCACCTCACGGCAAGAAGGTCTCCGGTTCAACCCCCAAACCCTGACAGACGACAGAGGTGGAGGATGCTCAGCCGCTGTTACATTTACTTGTGTCACTTTTTAAATAAATTGTAGTTTTCAGACTCCATACTTTGTAATATTTGTTTTGAAGTAACAGTACTCTGACTTGTGTGTAGAATCCCTGTCGTCCAGGTAGAATCCACAGCAAAAGGTGAAATACAATTTGTCAACTGGACAAAAGTTTATTTGGTCGAATACGTTTGGCAGCTCATCCAAAGTTCTGGTCAGACGCTGGTGGACACTGCCTATATCTGCCTGAAGGGGGCGCTAACTACAATGAAATGACTCTGAGACGACCACACCTACTTGTTTACAGTTTGTGTTAGTTAGGTGGGCCTGTTAGATCTGCAGTGGGAGTGGAGTGTGGGTCTTGTTAGCAGAACCATTCAGGACCATAATGGTGTTTTCACACCTCTGGACCTGACCTGCTGCACTATTGTTTTCTTTGTTTGTTTTGATTTAGCTTTAAAGGGACAGTGTGTAAGATTTTTACCCGTTAATTAGCGAAATTGAAGATACCCATTCAAAAATACAGTGTTTTCCAAGCCTTTTCACTTCCATCATGAAATCAAAGTATTCTGTTGGACTTAGATATACCTGCATAAAAGGGGGATCTTCCCCATGCAGAGGCAGCCATTTTGATTACGAGAGCCGCAGAAGGACATTTTGGCTCCGCCTTCGGCAAGGCTCGTGGTTTTCACACGAGATAGTACGCGTTTGGATAAACAACGACAAGCATGTTGCCGGATCACACGTCGTAATGGATCTAACACGTGTTTTGGACTAAATTGTTTTACTGGATTTTATTCGCTGGATCCTTACGGACAGATTGAGACCAAGTTTATGGTGAAATACAGAGTTTGACCTGTCCAGAGCCTTCAAAGGTAAGCTAAGTAACAAACCTCGTTTTGTGCTTTTCCGTATAAAAGCCCCATGTGCTCGGGGAGTGATTGTTGTGCTGGGAAATTAATTGCATAGTCAAAAAGAGGAGACTGTAAGGTTTCATTTGATGTGTAGTTTGTCATGGTACATGATCAGGAATGTGTGCTCCCATGCGAAAAGAAAAAAAAAAACAGTGAACGGGACCGCGTTTTATTTATACAGTAGCGCCGGGTGCGCTTCACGCGTTCGTGCACGGGTACGCGAGCTGTTCGCGTTAAGGCGCGTCCGGGTGACCCTCATGGTCTGCCGTAGCTAAAACAGGAAGCGCAATAGCCACCATCCACCTATGCGCCACGAATCCTACACACTGGACCTTGTGGCCATACCTGCCTGTCAAAGCCTGATCCCGTCAGATCTCAGAAGCTCAGCAAGGCAGGGCCTGGTTAGTACTTGGATGGGAGACCGCTGGGAATTCCAGGTGCTACAGTGGGGCGCCAGTTGCAAAAAACACTGTCATTGTGTCCTTAGGCAAGACACTTTACCCACATTTGCCTAGAATGAAAGTGGAGTGTGTGTGAGTGTTGGGGGTGGACGGAGGGGCCGATGGCGCAGATTGGCAGCATCGCTTCCGTCAGTCTGCCCCAGGGCAGCTGTGGCTACAGAAAGTAGCTTACCACCACCAAGTGTGGAGTGAATGAACAATGAACTGTAAAGCGCGTTGAGTGGCATGAAAGGCACGATATAAATGCTATGAATTATTATTATTATTATTATTATTATTATTATTATTATTATTATTATTAAGGATAGAGTTATAGATGGAGACAAATGATGTCTGAGACCTCCATTTCTGTTCAAGGAAGGATTCTCTTTCTTGACAAAAATAGCCTCTTTAACTCCCCTCTCAAACCAGTTCTTTTCTCTGGCAAAGATCTGGACCTCACTGTCCTCAAAGGAGTGGCCCGTGGCTTTTAGGCGGAGATGTACGGCAGACTGAGGTCCTTTTCACACCTGCCTTGTTTGGTTAGTTTTAAATGAACCAGAGTTCGTTTGCTCCTTTGATTCGGACCTTTTGTTCTGGTGTGAATAAAAACCAAAAATCTCGATCTGGAGCAAACAAGCGAACCGAGACCACCTAAAAAGCTCGATCTCGGTCCGGTTCCATACGAACTCTGGTGCGGTTCGTTTGAGGTGAGAATGCAGACCGGACTCGATCCGACACAAGTTGGCTTTTTGTGCTTAACGAGCTCCCGTCGTATGTCGAGCATTATGGAAAACCGAGGCTGACGAAACGAAACGAAACAAAACTTATGAGGTTTACTTACGTTTTGTGTGAAGAGCAAGAGTCAGAACTTGATGCTCACATGAGTTCTGTCCTCCGTAGTCGTCTTGTCCTGTGTCTTCGTCGTTTGTAAATTGATTGTAAAATAGTGTAAACCTCACGACGCTGCTCAAACATTTGTGCGAACTGTAAAAACTGAGCAAACCATATCGCTAAGGCTAGAGTGAAAACAGTAACACCATGATTCTCCTCCTTCCGGGTTTGGACATGGCTCATTTCTGTCCAATGTCTGAGCGACCTCAGCACACGTGGTTTTGTTTATAAATGTTAGTTCGCTTGGGGAAAAACTGCAGTGTGAAAGTGAACCGCACCAAAATAAAAAAAATAAAAAAAACATTTGGTCCGGACCAAAGCAAGTGAACTATCGGACTTTCCTGGTGTGAAAACGACCTGAGGTCCACTCTGGCTCTCTTGTCCAGTACTCTGACTTGAGTAAAAGTCGTGCTTCCTCGTCCTACTGTGAGTGAGTTTAAAGTGACTAAATGATTCTCACATTTGTGTTTCTTGCGGCTCCTTTAGATTTGATTCAGTTTGTCTAATTTTTGTGTCTGTCCTTTGAAAACACCAGATTTTGTGCATTATTTTGTCCTTACTAATTAAATCAGATGCTCTGTCCTGACAGTTACTCTTACAGTTACTCTTACTTGAATCAAAGTTTTCCCAAATACAGTGGTACCTCACCTTACGAAATTAATTTGTTCCAGAAGTGGCTTCGTAATGTGAAAAATTCGTAAGTTGAGTAGCTATTTCAATGGAAAAAGCCTGATTCGTTCCAAGGCCCCGATCCAAGTTTTTTTTTTTTTATAGTGTAACTTTTTTTATAGTGTAACATTGTGTTCTGCGTCCTGCGTCCTTTTGTCACATTTGTCTCTGTTTAAACACTCAAACTTTCATAGATTTTCAACAAAATTATTAATAGTGAAGTGTGGGGGGAAGGGGGAGGGGGAGAAGACTGCGCTCTGACACGTGTGTGATAGCGCAGATAGCGCGGGGCTGACAGCAGGTCTAGACCAAGGTCTAAACCAGGACTAAACCAGGACTAAACCAGGACTAAACCAGGACTAAACCAGGACTAGACCAGGACTAGACCAGGACTAGACCAGGACTAGACCAGGTGGATTAAAGCGCCGCGCATGGGTCTATTTCCTGGTTTCGTTTCGAGTCACAGCTGAGGCGAGCCGCTGCTCTAGACCTGCCCGCGTAAGGTGCTCACAGAGCGGCCTGGACAGAACCGTGAGGTCGGCCTCTTCAAGACCTCCAGGCCGGTGACCGGGACAATCCCCGGACCCATGCCCGCTTAGGGAGCTCTTAAGGCGGGCTGGCAGTGTCCCCCTGGGTCCCTGGATGTCTGGGGCTCCGTGCCTGGAGGAGCCCTGGAGAGCAGGTCTAGACCGCGGCTCTTGCATGCGAGCAGCAGCTCGCCTCAGCTGTGACTCAAAACAAAACCAGGAAATAGACCCACGCGCGGCGCTTTAATCCACCTGGGCTAGTCCTGGGCTAGTCCAAGATTAGTCCAGGTTTAATCCTGATTTAGTCCAGGTCATCTGTCACACATGCCGCTATCACACACGTGTCTTCTCCCCCCTCCCCCTTCCCCCCACACTTCACTATTAATAATTTTGTTGAAAATCTATGAAAGTTTGAGTGTTTAAACGAGAGACAAATGTGAGAAAAGTTTAAATCCAGTCTGAGAAAAGCGTATAATGTGTGTGGCTGAGCGCGCATTATTTGAATTTTTGAGATTTCGCGTTTCGTAACTTGAATTTTCTTTCGTATCTAGAGACCAAAATTTACCGTGAAGGCGTTTTGTAACTTGAAATTTTCGTTTGTTGGGTCATTCGTAAGGTGAGGTACCACTGTACTTTTTTAATCTACCTAATCTATAATATTATTTTGAATATTATTGTGCTCCTCATCATGGGATTTCAAAATGGTTTTGTTTTCTTAACAGTTACAAGCATACTTCTTATTATAAAGTCTTTATTTTATTCTAAGGTTTGGATTATTGCAGAAACACCTGCAGGACACCAGCCTGTATCTGTGCACTTATAATAATAATCATGTTTCACTGTTGGTGGTGCAGACTATTTCCTGCAGATCGATAAAGTGATGTCTCCAACCTGAGTTAGAGGAGTGACTCCTGTTCAAACATTTCAGTTTAAATCAATGTAAAATAAGTCATCATCACTGCAAAAGGCTCATCTCAGTCTCAGTTTTGTCTTTTATTGTAAGTCATTTACACAGGTGGGTTTTAATGCAGCAGCTTGATTTTTTTTAACAATTTTCAGCAAATTCTAACTCAATTTTACTAAATAAGAGATCCAAAATCCATCTGTAAATGTTTTTACTGTCGACAAAATGAAGCAAATCATTTAAACCTGGCTCTGCTCATCTTTCAGATTTATATGTCTTATATGAACTGTCACACTAGGTTTTCTTCTTAAACTGAAGATTTTTTCCATCACCTGCAGTGTCTCGCTACGCTACTGTCTGGAAATGAAACATCACTTGCCTGATTCCATGGTAACGGAAAGTGTCATATTGTGTAACAGCCAAAGGAACATTTCCATGGAATCAGGCAGAAAGAAACTCTCCAACAGGCCAAATAAAAGTCAGGTTTGTGGAGATGCAAGCGCTCTAGGACACATGTTTTTCAGTGCAATAAAAACATCCTAAATGAAAAGACTTATAATAATACTGTGGTACCTCACCTTACGGAATTAATTCGTTCCAGAAGTGGTTTCGTAATGTGAATTTTTCGTAAGTTGAGTAGCTATTTCAATGGAAAAAGCCTGATTCATTCCAAGGCCCCGATCCAAGTTTTTTTTTACAGTGTAACTTTTTTTATAGTGTAACATTGTGTTCTGCGTAGAGACTGTAGACCCAGGACTAAACGTGGACTATACCAGGACTAAACCAGGACTAGACCAGGTGGATTAAAGCGCCGCGCGCGGGTCTATTTCCTGGTTTCGTTTCGAGTCACGGCTGAGGCGAGCAGCGAGGGGGACCGCACGCAGTCTGAGCGCATGAACGAGACCCGTGCTCAAACTGTGCCTCCTCTAGACCAGGTCTAGACCACCGCGGCTCTTGCATGCGTTCGTTCATGCGCTCAGACTGCGTGCGGTCCCCCTCGCTGCTCGCCTCAGCCGTGACTCGAAACGAAACCAGGAAATAGACCCGCACGCGGCGCTTTAATCCACCTGGTCTAGTCCTGGTTTAGTCCTGGTTTAGTCCTGGTCTAGACCTGCTGGCAGCCCCGCGCCGGGTCATGCTGCACTATCACACGTGTCAGAGTGCAGTTTTCTCCCCCCTCCCCCTTCCCCCCACACTTCACTATTAATATATTTTGTTGAAAATTTATGAAAGTTTGAGTGTTTAAACAAGAGAGAAATGTGAGAAAAGTTTAAATCCAGTCTGAGAAAAGCGTATAATGTGTGTGACTGAGCGCGCATTATTTGAATTTTTGAGATTTCGCGTTTTGTAATTTGAATTTTCTTTCGTATCTAGAGACCAAAATTTTACGTGAAGGCGTTTCGTAACTTGACATTTTCGTTTGTTGGGTCTTTCGTAAGGTGAGGTACCACTGTACTCATGTTTCACTGTGTCTGTAAACTATTTCCTGCAGATCGATAAAGTGATGTCTCCAACCTAATTCGGAGGAGTGACTCCTGTTCAAACATTTCAGTTTAAATCAATGTAAAATAAGTTATCATCACTGCAAAAAGCTCATCTCAGTCTCACTCATCTTTTACTGTAAGAGTCACTGGGTTTTAATGCAGCAGCTTGAATTTTTTGACAATTTTCAGCAAATTCTAACTCCCAAATCCCTCTGTAAATGTTTCTACTGTCGACAAAATGAAGCAAATCATTTAAACCTGGCTCTGCTCATCTTTCAGATTTATATGTCCCATATAAATAATATTTTGGCAATTTGTTACTCATACAAAACCTTATCTTGAACTGTCACACTAGGTTTTCTTCTTAAACTGAAGGTTTTTCCTTTTCACCTGCAGTGTCTCGCTACGCTACTGCCTGATTCCATGGTAACGGAAAGTGTCATATTGTGTAACAGCCGAAGGAACATTTCTATGGAAACAAGCAGAAAGAAACGCTCCAACAGCCCAAATAAAAGTCAGGTGTGTGGAGATGCAAGCGCTCTAGGATACAGGTTTTTCAATGCAATAAAAACATCCGAAATGAAACATACTTTTATTTTAATTTATTTTTTGATTTTGATTTTTATTATGTGTGAAGACTCCCTCAGTCGTCCAGGTAGAATCCACAGCAAAAGGAGAAATTCAATTTGTCAACTGGACAAAAGTTTATTTGGTGGAATCCGTTTCTCAGCTCATCCAAGCTGCTTCTTCAGTTCTAGTCAGACGCTGGTGGACACTGCCTATATCTGCCTGAAGGGGGCGCTAACAACAATGAAATGACTCTGAGACGACCACACCTACTTGTTTACAGTTTGTGTTAGTTAGGTGGGCCTGTTAGATCTGCAGTGGGAGTGGAGTGTGGGTCTTGTTAGCAGAACCATTGAGGACCATCATGGACCAGACCTGCTGCACTATTGTTTTCTTTGTTTTGATTTAGGTTTGAGGATAGAGTTATAGATGGAGACAAATGATGTCTGAGACCTCCATTTGTGTTCAAGGAAGGATTCTCTTTCTGGACAAAAATAGCCTCTTTAAAGGAAAATTAACGTTTTTTTACAATCTGAGCCTTCTTTCGGCAATAAAACAAGTAGTTTTACTCACCCATAGCAGTTTGGTGTCAATTGGAGCAGTATCGCAGAACTTTTGTTGAGCCGTTCTGTTCTACTAATGATCCCGTATCCGTTAGCGTGAGTGCTCGGGGCATTACTTTGCGGTGTCCAAATAACACAAACTTTAGCACTTTTCAAATCACAGAAGATCGCTGTGTCAGGGTAGACTTTTAGTAGATTCCAAAACGGCCTGAAACCTGATATCGCAACAGAAAAGTAAAGTTCAGAGCGGTGTTAGCTTCTTTCGGACTAGCGGTGTTTACAAAACAGTTCACGCATGCGCGCTGTCCTCTCTGATGACGTCATCAAATGAAACTATAGCTGCATATCGGGTTTCAGGCCGTTTTGGAATCCACTTAAAGTCTACCCTGACACAGCGACCTTCTGTGATTTGAAAAGTGCTAAAGTTTGTGTTATTTGGACACCGCAAAGTAATGCCCCGAGCACTCACGCTAACGGATACGGGATCATTAGTAGAACAGAACGGCTCAACATAAGTTCTGCGATACTGCTCCAAATGACACCAAACTGCTATGGGTGAGTAAAACTACTTGTTTTATTGCCGAAAGAAGGCTCAGATTGTAAAAAAAACAAAACGTTACTTTTCCTTTAACTCCTCCTCTCAAACCAGTTCTTTTCTCTGGCCAAGATTTGGACCTCACTGTCCTCAAAGGAGTGGCTTATTATTATTATTATTATTATTATTATTATTATTATTATTATTATTATTATTATTATTATTATTATTATTATCCTTTATTTATTCCTGTAGGGAAATGATTTCTCTGCATTTGACCCATCCTTCAGGAGCAGTGGGCAGCTCATCTTTCAGACGCCTGGGGACCATCTCCATGATCTTACCGCTCGTCTTGGTCAGGACCTCAGCTGGAGGATTTTACCTGGAGCATGTTTTGGGGTTTTGGGGGTTTGGGGTTGATGGGGGAAACCGGAGTGCCCAGAGAAACCCCACCCAGACACGGGGAGAACATGCAAACTCCACACAGAAAAGCCCGGGTGACCCAGGGATCGAACCTGGAACCTTCTTGCTGTGAGGCGTGAGCCAAGTCTAGCCACGGTGGGTTTAGAAATCAGCCCAGAATTGGACAGTAAGTGTATTCAGCGCACATTCTAACAGCCTCAGCTCAGTTTGGGCCTTTCACTGTGGGGTTTGCAGGTTCTCCCTGTGTCTGGGTTTCTTCAGCTGAGGGCGGAGTCTCCTTGAGCTCACGGGTCACTCAAACACACTCATCATTCTGGAACTTTTCACTAAATTCACTGGATACTTTTAAGTCACATTTGAAAACATTTCTTTTTATTTTGGGTTTAAACCAAGAATGAGCTGTTGACATAGGCTACGGATCATGTTTTTGTCCCAAGTATTTTCACTGTTTTCTACTGTAAATGGGAACAGCACTTTGGTCGACCTGGTTGGTGTTTTTAAATCCTTTTATAAATACATTTGGATTGGCTCGGATTGGAAAACATGACAGAAACGATTCATTATAAACAGTAGGCGAGTTGTAAAATGAAACAAGGGGAGATGGTGAAATTTTTCATTTATGTGACATATTTTCCAGTGAAGGGGGGGAAGGTCCTCCCCCAGAAAACAAAACAAAAACAAAAACTCCATATAATCATTCAATAATTCAATAATATACAGGATATATGTTATCACACACGTACACACACACACACACTCTGGACACACACACACACACACACCTTAATCCTGGTTTAGTCCTGGTTTAGTCCTGGTTTAGACCTGGTTTAGACCTGGCTTAGTCCTGATTTAGACCTGGTTTAGTACTGGTTTAGACATGGTTTAGTCCTGATTTAGACCTGGTTTAGACCTGGTTTAGACCTGGTTTAGTCCTGATTTAGACCTGGTTTAGTCCTGGTTTAGACCTGGTTTAGTACTGGTTTAGACATGGTTTAGTCCTGATTTAGACCTGGTTTAGTCCTGGTTTAGTCCTGATTTAGACCTGGTTTAGTCCTGATTTAGACCTGGTTTAATCCTAGTTTAGTCCTGGTTTAGTCCTGGTTTAGTCCCGGTTTAGTCCTGATTTAGACCTGGTTTAGATCTGGTTTAGTCCTGGTTTAGTCCTGGTTTAGTCCTGGTTTAGTCCCGGTTTAGTCCTGGTTTAGTACTGGTTTAGACATGGTTTAGTCCTGATTTAGACCTGGTTTAGACCTGATTTAGTCCTGGTTTAGTCCTGGTTTAGTCCTGATTTAGACCTGGTTTAGTCCTGATTTAGACCTGGTTTAGATCTGGTTTAGTCCTGGTTTAGTCCTGGTTTAGTCCTGATTTAGACCTGGTTTAAAATTAAGATTAGGCTTAAGCCTTTATTGGTCTCACACACAATGACACACAGTGACACACGGGAGAAATTTGACTTCTGCATTTGACCCATCCTTTTCAGGAGCAGTGAGCAGCCATCTTTTTCGGCGCCCGGGGGGCAGTACCGTGAAGGACCCACACTGGTTAGCTCATTGCCTCTGGGGGATTTGAACCCACAACCCCCAGGGGGAAAGTCCATGACTTACCAGTTGAGCTAACCAGCCGGTCAGGTTTAGTCCTGATTTAGACCTGGTTTAGATCTGGTTTAGTCCTGGTTTAGTCCTGGTTTAGTCCTGATTTAGACCTGGTTTAGTCCTGATTTAGACCTGGTTTAGATCTGGTTTAGTCCTGGTTTAGTCCTGGTTTAGTCCTGATTTAGTCCCGGGACCCTGCTGTCAGCTAATATGTCCCTTTGATGCAGAAATAATATGATAATATAACTCACCCCATAAGAACACGGTCAGCTCCGTAGTTTGCGGTGTTGTCCGATAATTCACGTGTCCACGTGTATGCGCATGGAAACCGACATAATTATCCTGAGTCCCGAGACGAGAGTTCCTTCTTACGTAGCATTAACGTAGCGTACATATTTACGGGGCTCGCTCACAGCTGATCGGCGAACAGGCGCAAACACAACAATGCTAATCGTCACGAGTGGCGGGAGCGCGATTGGTGGGTATGCTGCGACGTGATTGGAAGCCGGAGCGCAGTTCGGCCTATGACTGGCTCTTGGAACTGGCCACGATTCATGTAGGTCACCTATTTTGACTTCAAAACGGTGAATTTTGCCAAAAGGTGAGAGATTTTCATGCCTGATTGATAAAATGTTGGCATATTTTGTTATTATACAGTGATTTGGAGTCCAGAATGTGCACCTCATTCATATTTGGAAATGTTTATATGAACGGAATAGATTTTATTGTTGATTTGAACAGAGGTTGCCATGGTTTCCAATGGAGCCTTCTTCGTTAGTGAGATATAATGATGAGTTTTGACTGTCCACACACCTCCTGCTCCTGAGATCAGACCTGACGGTGTTGTGTCAGACTGTCCTGATGGCCCTCTGTGTAGTGACAGGTGCTGTTAGCTCCTGTCACCCCGCCGCTGTGATCTGCACCCGCCACCGCACCCCGGCCTCCCTCAGATACTGTTACTGTGGTCCCATGGCGTGTCCCGGGCGTGTGGGCGGGTGCAACAGGTGCTGCTCAGAGGTGTCAGGTGAGCTCTATGGAAGTTTGTTCCCCGCAGGCGCCTGTCACTCAGTAAAAGAGACGACAAAAGCGCTGGTTTCACTGTTTCAACGCAATGCGGCAGCAAAACCATCGCCCTCCTCAACCTCTCAAATGTTCAGCACTGAGGGTTTGTTTTATGGAGCGGACACGAGAACTGCCAGAATCAACACGGAGAAAAGATCGTATTCTGTGTCTCTTCCCCAGACTTATTTAATGAATCTAGTACAAAGAAAGGAGTCGCTTTTCTGACCCTGGAACAGCTTTTTACTTTTGTCGTGAAGCAGAATCAACATTAAATCAGTTAATTACAGGAGCTCTGTTGGTAGTGTGTTTGTTCCGTGTATACAGTGGTGTTCAAAATAATATCAGTCCAATGTGACTAACCAGATTAATCCATGTTTTTAGTATATTTTTATTGCTACATGGCAACCACGTTACTGCAGTAGGTGCGGTAGTTTCTCAGAAAAAAAACAAAACCCAGCAGCATTCATGATTTGCAGCTCTTAAGGCTGTTGGGCAATGAGTTGAAAGGGGTGTGTTCAAAAGAAGAAGAAGTGACTTTATTGATCTCACACAGGAGAAATTCTTCTCTGCATTTAACCCATCCTGTCATCAGGAGCAGTGGGCAGCACATTACTGCGCCCGGGGACCATCTCCATGATCTTCTTGTTTCGGCTTGGTCAGGACCTAAGCTGGAGGATTAAGATAAGATAAGATAAGATAAGATAAGATAAGACTTTATTGATCTCACACAGGAGATTTTACCTGGAGCATGTTTTGGGTTGATGGGGGAAACCGGAGTGCCCGGAGGAAACCCACCCAGACACGGGGAGAACATGCAAACTCCACACAGAAAGGCTTGGGCGACCCAGAACCTTGTTGCTGTGAAGCGTGAGCGCTAGCCACTCAGCCACCGTGCCACCACATAGCAGTGTCTGCTGTTGACTTTACAAACTAAAGTATTTTGTACAAACTTCTTTGTTTCTAGGATTTAGCAATCCTGTGAATCACTAAACTCATATTTAGTTGTATGACCACAGTTTTTATAACTGCTTCACATCTGTGTGGTGTGGAGTCAATGAACTTGTGGCACCTTTCAGCTGTTATTCCACAATTATTTTGAACACCACTGTATGAATGGACATAGCTAACGCGCTAGCTGCCGTGTTCCAAATAGGAAGTTGACAAACGGGAGCTTCCGGCTCCTTCTGACTCTTGCTCCCATTGTACCGGCTGGTTAGCTCAACTGGTAAGTCACTGACTTTCCCCCCGGGGGTTGTGGGTTCAAATCCCCCCTGGCAATGAGCTAGCCAGTGTGGGTCCTTGGGCAAGACCCTTCACGGTACTGCCCCCCGGGCGCTGAAAGATCAATCAATCAATCAATCAATTTTATTTATACAGCACATTTAAAACAGCCAAAGCTTACCAAAGTGCTGAACAACATTAAAGGTGACATAAAAATCAGGTAGAGTTAAAATAACAACAATAATAACAAAGATGGCTGCTCACTGCTCCTGAAAAAGGATGGGTCAAATGCAGAAGTCAAATTTCTCCAATAAAGGCTTAATCTTAATCTTAATCCATTGATTTACATTGGAATATTGTG
Source organism: Paratrypauchen microcephalus (assembly GCA_036785185.1). Lineage (NCBI taxonomy): Eukaryota > Metazoa > Chordata > Actinopteri > Gobiiformes > Gobiidae > Paratrypauchen > Paratrypauchen microcephalus. The sequence continues at coordinate 4,884,673 of JAVJIX010000042.1, forward strand.
GCCCCCCTTTCTGTAACTGCTGCTGTGAGCCTCGTCATTTTGGTCTTAAAATGTTTGTATTAACCCACTCTATATTCTAGTTATTATTATTATTATCATTATTATTATTATTATTTGATAAAAGGAAAAATTCAATTTGATTATTATTATTTGTTGTTTTATGTTCGCACCTTATCAAGTTCCTAGTCTGTGAATTGTGTTCACTTGACAATGGCAATAAAAGTCTTTCGGATTCTGATTCTCTACGGCAAAAGGAGAAATTCAATTTGTCAACTGGACAAAAGTTTATTTGGTCGAACACATTACGCTTCTTCAGTTCTGAAGAAGCAGTTTGAGTCTGAGTCTGGCTCCAAATTCGCTCCTTTAACCGTTTGGAACGAGAGCTTCATTTGACGGGTGCTGAACGCTATGGGGACGTCACACTCACTTAATCCACGTCTTTATACAGTCTATGGTTTGTCCACTGATCCAAAAGTTGGAGGTTTGAATCCCGTTTCCACAGATAAATGCTGTTGTTGTGTCCTTGGGCAAGACACTTGACCGACCTGCCCCCGGAGTACGCCGGTGTATCAAAGCGCGTGAATCGAGCAGTCGAGTGTTTCCTTGATGTAAAGCGCTTTTTAAAATAGTTTTTAACCCAATGTGATGTCCGACGCTGACACCCCGTCTGTGTCAAAGCCCGTTAAGCTTACGACAACTAGCCTGCTAACGTGCACTTCCTGATTCTCTGACAATACATCTAATAAAACTGGATAGAAACAACGCACAGGAGACTTATTTTGACCTCAAGAGCTGCTTATGCAAAACTGGGGCAAGAGAAAGTGGGGTACAAAAACGGGGCACAGGGCCTTTTTATCTCCCACACAAACCTGTCATACTTTGCTTTCATCGCTTCAGCAGCAGCATTTCAAATTTCCTAAAGTTGGCCCGTACCATAAACTGTTGATTCCGCTTGACTCATTTGTCTTCTGTATCATGTGAGCTTAGGAAGGTTGTCCCCCGCAGGCTCCTGTCACTCAGACCCGAGCGGAGGAGGGGGAGGAGGACATGTGAACGCTCGTACTTCACCTGTCTGAGTCTTCTGGAAACTCAACTCTCAGCAGCTCATTTCAAAGACTTGGCACCGGTCTCCTTCTAATAACAGCTGCATCGCCTCCAACAACTCGAGTTTCCGAATGGGCTTTAGGGATTTTCAGGTAAACTGTCTAATTGGTTTATATAAAAGCGTTGGCGGGGTTGGTCTGAGAAGTTGGCAGTGGAGCCTGGGATCATGTGCACTTGAATTGTATAAGATTGCGGTTCTTGGCAGAAAATTCCACAGTGGAAATTCTCCCGTCACTCAAGTACTCATGTTTGTAAGAATGATGTTTTTGAACTTCCCTGACCACATCAAACGTAATCTGAAACTGCCCATGATTCCTTGACTTAACCGCTGAGTTGTAATGAAGAGTCCAGCGGACAGGAGCTCCATCAGTCGTGGTTCACTACAGAACACAGACTAAACTCTGAACCGAACAAACTGCCATTTCCGTCACGACACGACACAGAACACATGTCCAACAAATGAGCAGGTGGAGTTAACTTCAACTTTAAGCACTAACGCTCCCGGACATGACATGGAACTGTGCTGTTATAGAAACCAGGATGCAGAATCCACACCTCTTCAGTACTTTATGAAGATGTGAGTCTGGTCACCCGAGAATCTCCCAGTTTTCAGATGGGTGTGATTGACAGGTGGATCTGGTGTCCAGGTTGATCAGACACCAGAAAAAGTGTCTCTCGTCTAAGCAGGGACTCCCAGACTTCTGAAACAGCTTGTCTTTTTGGTCATTCCCCAAAGCTCAAGGCCTTAGGTGAGGGTTGGAACAGAGACTGAGCGGTAAAGATAAGATAAGATAAGATAAGATAAGATAAGACTTTATTGATCTCACGCAGGAGAAATTTACTTGTCACAGTAGCTCCAGGTAGGGACAGTTTGAACAAGAAAGAAAAGTGCATGCAGCAAGAATGGCTTAAAAATAAGTAATAATAGAATACGTAATAATAATAAAACAGTAACAAGGAGAGTATTGAAAAACAATATTTCCTGTCTGGACTATACAGTGGAGTTGTACAGTCTGATGGCTGTGGGGATGAAGGATCTGCGGTAGCGCTCCTTCTTGCACTGGGGGTGCCTTAGTCGACTGCTGAAGGAGCTGCTCAGCTCCTCTACAGTCCGGTGCAGAGGGTGAGAGGTGTCGTCCTCTCAGCCACCTCCTCTACAGAGTCCAGAGGACAGCCCAGGACAGAGCTGGCCCTCCTGGACCAGCTTATTGAGTCTCTTCCTGTCCCGCTCTGTGCTGCTCGGGGCCCAGCAGACGACAGCGTAGAGGAGAGCAGAGGCCACCACAGAGTCATAAAAAGTCTTGAGCAGAGGCCTGCACACTCCAAAGGACCTCAGTCTCCTCAGGAGGTGGAGGCGACTTTGGCCCTTCTTGTACAGGGCGTCAGTGTTGTGGGACCAGTCCAGTTTATTGTTGAGGTGAACTCCCAGGTACTTGAAACTGTCCACAGTCTCTATGTCCTGCCCCTGGATGTTCACCGGTGAGTGAGGTAGTGGTCTCCTCCTGAAGTCCATCACCAGCTCCTTTGTCTTACTGGTGTTAAGGCTCAGGTGGTTGCGCCCACACCAGTCTACAAATCGAAAGCTTTGCCTTTGGTTTCAGCTTTTTCTTCACTACAACAGTCTGATATCACTGCAGACGCTGGGAGGGCATCTGACATACCCACCGCATCACTGCAGACGCACCACAGACCCGACTGTCCATTTCCATCCTTCCCTCACTGAACCAAGACCCTGAAATTCTCTTCGCCAACTGGTGGTTAAATTCATGTTGTATTTTTTTTTCATGAGACTTCAGACTGTTAACTTTTTCTGGCTGTTTGCTAATGTGTGCATTGTGTCACCATGGTAACTACAGAAACATTCACCATAGAAGGTAAAAGGAGAAATTCAATTTGTCAACTGGACAAAGTTTATTTGGTCAAAAACATTTCGCAGTCGTCCAAGCTGCTTCGTCAGTTCTGGTTAGAGTGCTGATGGACACTGCTCATAACTAGCTGCAGGGAGGAGCTAACTACACTGAAATTACTATGAAACTATCACACCTATTTGTTTTTCAGTTTCTGTCTGCGGTCTTGTTTAGCATACCCATTCAGGACCATTATGGGTGTTTTTACACCTCTGGACCTGATTTGGCTAGCCCTTTCTTTGTTTGTTTTGATTTAGGTTTGAAAATGGAATTATAGATGGGAGACAAATAGTGTTTGACCCCTCCATTCCTGTTCAAGGAAAGATTCTCTTTTTTTTTTTTTTTTGACAAAAATAGCCTCATTAACTCCCCTCTCAAACCAGTTCTTTTCCCTGGCCAAGATCTGGACCTCACTGTCCTCAAAGGAGTGGCCCGTGGCTTCTAGGTGGAGATGTACGGCAGATGAAGGTCCACTGCACCTAGAAGCCACGAGCCACTCCTGCAGCTAGATATAAGCAGTGTCCATCAGCACTCTAACCAGAACTGACGAAGTAGCTTGGATCAGCTGCAAAACGTCTTAGACCAGGAGTGTTGTCAAACGTTTTTGTGGCGGCACGGTGGCTGAGTGGCTAGTGCTCATGCTTCACAGCAAGAAAGTTCCGGGTTTGATCCCTGGGCTGCCCAGGCCTTTCTGTGTGTGTTCTGTGTGGAGTTTGCATGTTCTCCCCGTGTCTGGGTGGGTTTCCTCCGGGCACTCCGGTTTCCCCCATCAACTCAAAACATGCTCCAGGTAAAATCCTCCAGCTTAGGTCCTGACCAAACTGAAGCAACAAGATCATCGAGATGGTCCCCGGGTGCCTGAAAGACGAGAAATAATTTCCCTACGGGGATAAATAAAGCGTGTCTTTTTCTTCTTCTTCTTCTTCTTCTTCTTCTTTTTCTTCTTCTTCTTCTTTTCATCAAGGGCCACATATCTAAATACAGACGAAGCAGAGGGCCGATCGAGCCCCAGAGACTGGTGCTCAGTACAGTCAATAATTGAAATATCTGCATGATTAACACGTTACTTCAAAGTTTAAAATCAGCTTTATTGTCAAAAACCATATGTACAGGTCGCACACACAGGATTTGAAATTGCAGCGCCCCCTAGGCCCACAGTGAACATAAAACATCTGATAAACAAGACAATAAACACCATGACTAAAACATCTCATATACCTGTAGTAAAAGTACAGTAAACTTGTATATAATACAAACAGGTAAAACACAATGTGGAGCGTACTAAAGCTCAAATGGTGTCATTTAAGCAGCAGTGTCAGTGTCATTTAAGCAGCAGTGTCAGTGTCATTTAAGTGTCATTAGAATGAGCTATCAGTCTTTCATTCATGCGAAAATCCTCAAAACCACACAATAAATATTAAAGGTCCCATGGCATGAAATTTTCACTTTCTGAGGTTTTTGAACGTTAATGTGAGCTCCCCTACCCTGTTTAGCCCCCCCCCCATGGTTAAAAGTTGTGAAATGTCTAAACTGAGCATTTGCGGTCCTTTTCTGCGTTACAAAAAATCGGAGCTCAAACGGGCGATTTTGAACAAGGAAACTTATTGACGTCAGATCGAAAAAAGAAACGCAAATGCAGCTCCACCCCCGTCTGTCACGCCCAGAGAGTTTGGACTGCGGAGGAGCTACGCAATGCGAAATACGTTTTTTTATTTGCCTGGAGGCACGTCCGAGTGTTTCTAGGCTCAGAAGTCCTTTATCTGAGCCTCTGGACCTTTGAACAGCAGTGGTTTAATTTTATTTTATGTGGAAATGTGTTTATTTTTCAATGGAACGCTTCAAATCTCTCCCCCCGTGCAAAAACAAGGAAATGGATCAGCTGACAGCTCAGAGGAGAGCGGAGAGTTTGGCCACGCCCCCACCCTCTACTATTGGCCAGCTCTTTTCTCCTCATTTGCATTCAAGCAACAACGCCCATTATGACCTGTTCTGAGGGAGAAAATGACTCTTTCTCATCTTATCTCTGTTTCTCATACACTGAGTGTTGATTTTGAAGAAGGATTCATTTACAGTATTAGGGAACCATTAAGGAGCCATATAAAAGCATCAAGAAGTACCATGTCATGGGATCTTGAAATATTGTAGATTTTCAAAAAAAATTGCAGTCAAAAGTTCCGCTCAAGGTCATTTGGGCCAATTCACCTGGAAGCCTGAGGGCCAAGAAAAATTTGTCTGAGGGCCACATTTGGCCCACGGGCATACCTGTTTTAAACCAAATAAACTTTGTCCAGTTGTCAAATTGAATTTCTCCCTTTAC